>BEWF01001251.1:0-10403 GCA_002583695.1 Pleurotus salmoneostramineus | reverse complement strand
TGATTGTTTTTTTTGTTGTTGGTTTTATTCTTTTGTTTGTTTACTATTGCATTTTCCTTGGTTTCGCTTTCGGTGTTACTGCGAGCCTATGCTGTAAATCTATACAATACAATATGGATCATTGCTGAGATGCCGTAGACAGCACAAGTGGAATAATCCATCCGAAAATAAGCGCCCGCTCGGGTTTTCGGTCGGTTTTGCTGGGCCGTTGCGCCTGGGAACTTCGGAGATCGAAATTTAGGCATGCCGGCCGACTCACCTTCCATTTTCGGACAAATCGTCGACACTTTGAATATTTCGAGATCCTGGGAAAGTATTCAGAGGCATGGGAATGCGGAGACTCAATTTATACAGTGCCGGCCGTTTATACTTCCATATTAGGTAGCTGATCAATACTTATTCCAACTTCATCACACTGTCACATGTGACGGTCAATGATTTCAGCAAAGGGTCACGTGTCATATACAGGGGGCGGCAGGAAAAGAAAACAAAATCCGGATATGATATACGTACAAGCATAGAGGGAAGAGGTAAATGAAAAAAAGACTTGTCCGTATACTACAACTAAACGTCTATTGATCGGGCACGACGACGACAGTCTGGCTTGCAATACCTTCCAACACCTCCGCCACACCATCAGCCAAGCTTGTTCTCAAGCGATGTTGGGTACCGCGAGTGACGCCGAGGACTTGAGAGGATGCCTGGTGCCTAAGGGGAAAGTTGAGAGGGGTTAGAGATGGGAGGAGGGAGCACGACTTACCATCCGGCAAAGATACCAACTTCGCGACCACGTGTGACAATATAGAAAGGTGGGCGCTCGTCATCTGCAGGCATATGGAAATTATATCCGATAGGGACAGCGAACGCGCCTGGAGTGCCGAGATTACTAGGACCGGCGATGGCGGGTATGGCGGCGGCGAGAGGGGGAGCAACGGCGACAGGGGCAGCAACGGCGAGAGGACCAGCACCAGCACCAGCAGCAGGAGCTGCCAGGTGAACGGAACCAGCATGAAGAGACGCGGTATATGCCGGTGGTGCACTAGCGAGGGAGGGAGCAGGGACTTGGGCGTCCGAGTCATGCTCAGATGGCGTCTCAAAATCAGAATCGGGGCTTGGAGATCGTGCGGGGTGGATGATGGGCGACGAAGGCACTGATACGACGTCGAGCTCGGACTCGTAGGGATCCTCGTTGGAATCGAGGTCGGAGTTGGTGTCGGAAGCGGCAGCGACTCTGGTGTGCTCCAACTCGTCGGCGGCATCAATGAGGAAGACCGCAATAGCTCGGGCTTGGTCTGCGGTCATCCTGAGACGTTGCAGCAAGAACGAGGAGGTGGAGGGCACTGGGGACACGAGAAAGAAAGCAAAGGATTAGTAAACGCGCATCAATTCATAGAGATCAGGGCTTACCTTGGCTGCCTTGGGAGTCGGACACCTCCGAGTTGTCCAACTCATCAGCAGCATCAATGAAAAAAACGGCGAGGGCGCGGCCCTGCTCCGCGCTCATCATGAGACGTTGCAAAAGCAACATGGGGGAGAAGACTAGAAGAGAAGATATTGAATGGACGTTCAAGAACGAGGGAGTGATGATACATACCTTGAGTGGTGGTGGACTGCATGAGGATGTTGATGGGTCACTCATCGAGCGAACCGCCAGGTTATAAGCGATTTACAACCCCATACGTGCCACGCAGCGAACGAGCACCAGGAGATGGGGCCGGTTCCCTTTGGGAATGTAGGACGGATGTCGTATCGCCGACTTCCCTTCGTGGCAAAGACGACCCATAGTCGCCTGCACAAGCAATGCACCCTGGAACGTTGCCAGAAGAGGCTTGCTCGGGTATGGAATCGAGCTTGATGTTGAGCGTCGAAGGTTTGTTCTTGACGTTTGAATGGGAAGAAGGCGTCCTGACCACAATGGCAAAGGTTGTTACATGGAGGAATCCAGGAGTTTGGGGCTGGGAGGCGCGGCACGTGTCGTTAGAGAAAAAGTCCAGAAGAATCCACATTGATGAAACTGGGAGCTTGAGCCAAGGTCATGAAGACACGACGATTCGAAGGCGGACAGTTGACACATTGGAGAAGGAACTTGAAGCTTTGCTGATGGAAACGAACTGTTGATGTCGATTAGCTTTCGGGAGAGCGAATGAGGAAAAAGTGAGGACCGTCGTATGAAATGCTTGCTGCCCATGGCGAAGTCAAGCATATGACGGACAGGGCAAGCCTCAGGAAAAGGCTGGTCCAAGTGGATGACTGTTAGACGATAGACATGCATCAGTAGGTGGGGACGATAAAAGAGAGGGAGGGTAGAGGAGAAGCGTACCAGCTAACGCACTTTTCTCTGCCATGGACGACGTACTAGACACTTCTAACCAGCCATCTACCACTCCCGACACCGCGACCGCCAATCAATCAGCCGTTCCCGTTCCCATTCCCAATCCTCCTCCTGACGCCGAAGTCGCACAAGCCGTCGAGCCCGATGAGAACGATGAGAACGATGAGAACGATGAGAACGATGAGAACGATGAAAACAATGAAAACAATGAAAACAATGATTTGGCCTTGGCCAATGGCAGCGTAGCTGATCCCAAGTCAAGCGTTGTTCATGTTTTTCCGTTTCCGACATGCTGACTAATCACTTCCAGGCCCCTCACTCGAAACTGGGCAAAAGGGGCGCGACTTGATTTCCTCAACAATCACCTTCAAAGCTACATCCACGCTCTTTCCCAGAGCAAGTCCCAGGCTACCAAAGTCGCGAACGACGTTACCAATGAGTACTTTCGACAATTCAACTGGCGCGATCCTGTCACCCTCGAGCCGAAGTCTGATGCTCCCCGTCCCGATCCCCATGAACTTCTGTCATCACAAGACAATGCTCGTAAGGGAAAGGTCATTACCAGGATGCGTGTGGTAAGTCGATCCGAACTCATAGACTGCTCGACCTCTTGTGACTAAATCCGCATCGGGCAGTCCATCTCTAACTGGCTTCATTACCGTGCAACGAAGTCTTCTTCCAATCTCAGGCACCTCAAGAATCCAAAGAAGGATGACCCCTTCGCCGTCCTCCTCAGCTCGTTGACAGGCATCGGCATAAAGCCTCCCAAACGGCTTTCTGGCTGGCAAGAGATGATGAAGAGTGGTTTCTCGGATCACAAGGATGAATTCGACGCCGCTTTCAAAGCCTCTGACGAAGCGAAGAGTGGGAAGGCCAACGCTCGAAACAAGTATATGCAACGAATCTTCAACAAGCTGGGTGAGGCAGAACAAAACACCTGGACGAGAAAAGCCCAACAGCGCTACGATGACGAGGTCTTAGAGCGATCGAAAAGGACAGCACGCCTTGGTTCCTTCACTCCGCAAGAGCGGCAAGAGTATGTTTCCGAACTAATTTAATTTTATCTGTCTCTTTAACTTAAACATCATTAATAGAGCATTACGTCGTCTTGGTGACTTCTTCTTCCCAATCATCGAAGGGGCCACAGCTATCCTCGACATGCATGTTTCTGTTTTTGTCGGCGGCCCGGAGCCAGCCAAAGGCGGGTCACTCAATGCAATAAGGTATGTTTTTTTTAGCCGTGTCACCCACTATATTAAGCAAAAGTTGCTTCCAGCCTCCATTCGGGCGTTGATCACAGTGCTATTGGTAGAACGTGGGCGGAGGCCAATGTCACCGAGTTTGATAAGGTAACACAGAACTTCTTGAGTTACTTAGAAACATGCTATAGTAAGTCTTGCATTCCCCATCTGCGTTATGGTCATAGCTGAATTCTAATACTTGCAGCCGCCGAGCAACGTGCTGCAGCTGCACTCGACAACACGATTCCTCCCGGCTCCAGTGCACGTGTCTTCCTTCCCCAAGTCTCAACGGATGTACTGAATGAAGCAAGGCACCGGTCCGCGAAGAAGCACTCAAAGAAGACGAGGTCGCAGGAAGCATCATCAACGAGTAGCCACAGTGACTCAAGCTCCGAGGACGACGACGAAGATGACCGATCTCGCCATCGCCGCAGTGAGCCCCATCGACGCCGACGTAGTCCTTCATCACACAGACGCCGGGATAAACGAAAGAGTAAGGGAAAGAGTAAGGGAAAGAGTAAGGGAAAGGGTAAAGGAAAAGGAAAGGGCAAGCGCGGATTGCCACAATCCAGTGAGGAAGGTCAGTTTAACTTCATGACCATTATATCATTATCGCATCAACTGATCCTTACACTCCAGAGGATACCGCAGACTCGGACGAAACCGACTCAGATGTCTCGAATGAGAGCTCCTCTGAGCCCATACGCCGCTCAAAGAAAGGCAAGACAAAACAACGAGAGGAGCGTCAACAATCGCAAAGCCCTCCTCCCAAGCGACGCCGAAGGGCTTCGTCCCACCACGCACGCCAAGGTAAGCTCAACCATCATTACCCCGTTTCAGTCGTATCCTGACGTCCCCCCAGAAGAGCCTACCAACGTCATCCGGATAGGTCCACCACGTGGTGCGAGAAGATCTGACGGTGTGGTCGCCACCCAGCGTGCTCCCTCCACGAAATCCAAGTCGACTACTCATACACCGACCCCGTATACCCATCTTCCTGCTCCACCCGTTGACCCATTCTGGCCAGAATGGTTTCGCTACTGGTATACCATCCTGCTCAACATTGAGCAGATGCCCGTCACATGGCAGACGGTTCTTGCCAGTTACGTACAACTTGAAAAGGGAACCGGCTTCGACAATCCGCTTGGTGTCCAATATAGTCTTCCCGCCGAGCATCGCCCCTCGGAATTACAATGGTGGATATCCCGTGGTCGGAAAACGGACATCATGGAGATTGATGATGTTGAGGAGTTTGATGAGTCGTGGTGGAAGTGGTGGATTGGAATGCAACCTGCATGGCGAAACGTTGCCAACGAGACCGAACCTCTTGGAAACAAGGACAGGGAGTTCGAACCGGCTGTCTCTGAACTCTCCGGCGGATGGGAGGGAATGGATAAACGTGGACAGAACGGGTTTCTGAGCGTGGTCGCAAGCATGGGTTGGTGGGCAGTCGCTCTCATCAAGGATGGTCCATCCTGGACTACTGAGGGAACGGGGTGTAGCCGCTGGCTCCAGGCGGCGTTCGATGTCATTTGGGTGATGCAGCGCCTGCGCGCCGCTCGAATTAACGCTGCGACTACCTAGGGCACTCGTGCACAGACATATACAGAGAGACGCGGACATTATCTTACCTATCCTCACTCATCTTTCATCGCTATTTATCAGTTCGTTGCAGTCTTTGACCCCAGAGACAGGCATTCGGCTATCTCGGAGATGCTCGACCTTGGTTATCTATGATGTTGATCATCACCCATATGCTCTCGATGTGTACTCTATATATCTTGTAGGATGTCGTAACATTCCCTCTTTGCTTCCCTTGATCCAGAGCAAGCGAGAAAGCGTGCGCGATGTGGTTTTAATAAAAGTCGTAAGAATGCAGTATGAAAGCGACTTGCTTTACAGCGCGCTTACCGAATTCTTGGTCTTCATCTCATATCCCCGCCACTCCCCAACTTACCACCTCCTTAGAAGACCCGAAAGCTTGCATTTCGCTGAGTTCCTACCGTGATCTTCCCAAACATCGGAAACATGGGTCGGAGAAAGATCTACAAGACCGCTGAAGAGAGGCGTGAGGCCTTGCTAAGGAAACATGAGCGGTACTACGAACGGTTGGTTCCTTTCTTCATTTATACGAAATTTAGTTATATTGTGCTAATTCACAATGAGGATAGTCACAAAGATGCTCGTCTACTCAAAGCACGACAGAAATATCAAGAGCAGAAGCGGGCCGCACGCACCGTGGAACCGTCGCATCGGTGGGGTGCTCCTGTATTGGGTATCTTACTTGGTCGTCCCGCTGACCTCTTCTTAAGACCTTCCAGGAGTCCGCTGCCATCAGCAACCTCACTTGCTTTGGCATCGATCAAACGCCAGGGACACGAACTCGATGAACTTGTAGGAAATTCTCAGCAGGCTCAGCGCGCCTTCTTTGAGAAGTTATGCACCGGGACCTTGACTACAACGTCGGACGAGCAGCTTGAGACTACGCTCGAGGTTCTGAATGAATTGAACCAGAAGGCTGAGGATGCCCTGAATATCATTCTCCAAGAAGAGGGGCCAGGCAAGGTACACCAGCGCGCAAGGGAGACCACCCAAAGTATCTCACATATGATATCATTTGTTGAAGACATCTACTGTCATTTTCTTGGGGATACCTTGGCAGATAGTTTCAGTACACATTCTTTACAGTTCTACACGGCCTAATGTACACTGAATTACATCGGGAATCGAGAAACGAACCCCCTATCCGTTTTGGGAGGTGAATAAATACTTCCGCATTTTAGACGCCTAGACATTCAACCAAGATGTCCGCCCCCCAAAAGATGGTCTACGACATCACATGTAAGTCCGAGTTTTCATGGTTTAACAGGTTGAGCTGACCTTAGATTTATCTAGTGGATATGCCGAAGGAAGCGCTGGACTTTCTGAAGTCCTACTGGGTAGTCGCGTACCGCGAGGCCATCATCAAGGGCCGGACTCAGGCATTTTGGGCCCACTTCTGGTTAATTTGGTTCGACCGCTACCCTTTGGAGTTTAGTCCCATCGAGAGGGTCGAGGTGAAAGAAAAGGCGAAGGCGGCAGTGAGAAGAGTGAGTGATAAACCTAAAAATGAAAAAAAAAAATCAGTACAAGCTCATTCGGGGATTTTAGAAAGTCAAGGCAGTGATGCAGTGGCTCAGGGTGAGCTACTGGCCTGCCCATGCTCCCAGGGACGCGCCAATCGAGATAAGCGACGACGAGGAGGAGTTAGGCACTGCCGAGGCGCCAATATTGATCAGTGACGAGGAGGGCTCCCAGGGAGCGCCGATTGTGATCAGCGACGACGAGGACGTCGTGTAGTGTAGTAGACCCACCACCTCGTAGTATTCTTCTCCCGTTGTGGGAGAATTAATTTTTTTTATCCGTTCATTTAACTAAAAAAGTCAGGCGTGAGTGAGGAGAACAGCGGACCTGCGAGACGGACACCCAGGACTGACCAGCACGCGCGCCATGAAATCGAAAAAGCGACAGATACACAATGCGCTCGACGACCTTGAAGACAGGAAGAACACCACCTCAGCGAGGCAGGTGAAAAGGACCAAAAATTTACGCGGCACCTTCCAGACGGAGCGCCGAGTGCTGAGAAACGTGTCGGCACCACTGCTGGAAAGCATCCCAGAGTGGTCTCCCAATGACGAGTTGGAGGGATGGGACTTGGCGGATCAGGAGGACATGGTCGATATAGATTGCGACATCGTCACGAAGCTTGTTGGGTCAAGGCGCAGGTACTTAGGCTCGGTGAGTGTTGATATGGAAGGTGCGAAGCGATATCTCGAGTACTAATGCCATTTTCGGTCTAGGATGACCCCATGCGAGAGTGGATGGCGCTCCGTGAGGACTTTCTGAAGGAGATGCTTCGGATGGAAGGCCAGTCGGAGGCTGGTCGTGCTGGTATCTGTCTGACTTGTCGTTCACGCGAGGCCGAGAGGTTGGCGGACGATGAGCAAGGGAGCACCGAGAAGGTGGTGGATGATGGGCAAGGGAGCACCGAGAAGGAGCCACTACGGTTGCCATTATACCGGTGTCAGGATTGCATCGCTGGGATCAACGAGTGCAAGTCTTGCTGCGTGCAGAGACACCAACACCTCCCCCTGCATAAGGTACAGGTGAGTATAGACAACATTGCAGACACCCAAAGACATGAGCTCACGTTATCATAGAAATGGACGGGCGACCGCTTTGAGCGGGTAACGCTGTCATCGATGGGCCTACGGGTTCAGCTTGGCCATGATGGGGGCGTTTGTCCCTGCCCCGAGCAGGGCGCGAAAGTTTTTACGGTCCTCCATGTCAATGGTGTGCATACTGTGAATTTAGATTACTGCAACTGCGAGAAGCAAGTAGCGCGAGCGTACCAGCTTATTCGAATGGGATGGTATCCAGCGACGGTGAAGTACCCAGCTACGAGTGCCACGATGGATTTGTTGCGACATTTCCACGGCTTGTCTCTGTGTAGCAAAGTGTCCGCGCATGAATACTACCTCAACATTGAGCGATTGACAAACAACTTACGCATCGGTGTCCCAAAGGTATGCGAATTTCAAAACTGACCTTCTCGCTCTCTGACACGAGGACAGACTAGGTATCCGGCGTTTTTGCGAATGGTGCGACAATTCCGCCATCTTCGGATGCTGAAGAGAGCTGGGAGGGGTCATGAGAAGAACGGAATCGCAAAGACAGCTCCAGGACAGCTGGCCGTGCTATGCCCTGCGTGTCCTCTATGTGGAGTGAATTTGCCAGAGGGATGGGAAGACGCACCACCAGCGCTAAAGTGAGACTTATGTTTGTGGCGAAACATTCCAAAGCTGATCGTGGGAATAGATTTCTTTATACGCTTTTTGTTTCTTTGGACGCCAATTTCCGTTTGAAGAATCGATTGCGTGGCGCTGACAGCGTCGATCCCGGACTTCACACTGGCCTAGCATATTTCATCGCCTTGACCGCCTACAACGACCACATCCTCAGGCATGCTACCCAGACAGACGTATGTTGTACATAACTTTTCTTTACTGGCTCTGAATAACCCCTCCCATAGATTAGCACCTGTAGTAGTTTCGGAGCCATGAACCGCGCTGACTCTAAGTCGACTGCTGGTCTTCGTTATACAGGCGTCGGAATGTGTGTGTGCTCAAGACATGAGATGATTCGTCCATTGGGTGTGGGAGACCTTCAGAAAGGCGAACGGTGCGTGTTCCTGATGTGTTTTTTACGCCCTACTCTTAACTGACAGCTATTAGGTATTGCAACATGGATTTCATCTTCGTCTCCGCGGTGTTGGGGAGCGCCCTCCTTAGTATTATGGTGATCTACGATATCGCGTGTCAGTGGAAGGTTAACCTACCTCTCCGGATGTCCGAACTCCCCACCCCCCTACAACTCCCATCGTCCTGCTCCCTTGACTTCGCTATCCCAAAGTGTCACGCGCCAGCTCACCAAACGAAGTGTCAAGACCCCCATTCGCTCAATCTCAAGCCTGGCGTTGGCAGAACCGATGGCGAAGGGATTGAGCGGGACTGGTCCATGATCAATCCTGCCGCCAATAGCACAAAGGAGATGGGCCTGGGCTCGAGGCACGATACGCTGGACGACCTCTTTGCCCATCACAATTGGCAGAAGACAACCGGCCTTGGTCAGTCCCTCAAGCGCAAGTACCTCCTCGCCGTCACAGAGGCACGTCGCCACAAGGAACTTCATGAAGATTTTTCGCAGGCTATCTCATCCGACCTTCAGCAAACTTGGACTACCATGGTCTCTGAGTGGGAGCGGGACAAAACCCAACCCAATCCGTATCAAACGACTGTCACACGTATGTCCCCTACGTAGGCTTTCTTTTAAGCAAAAATATTCACCCATGTTTCTAGACGAGACCGAGAATGATATAAAGAAGAAGCTTCTTGCTTTGGAATGCAAGGAAGCGTCAACCGCAGATGTGGGGCAGGAGAAAACAGTAACAGTGTTTTTGTCGATGGGGCTGGCGATTGAGGACAATCAGTACGCGACTCTCCCTCTCTGACCTTCCCCATCTAATCAGTATTATTTAGACGACGTCTCAAGCTTGACAGAGCGGAGAAGCTCACCACAGTCCAAGAGAACCATCTGCAAGAGAAACGACTCTCTTTGACACGACAAATCAAGCAATACCGCAAAGTCCAACACTCTCACATGCCCGGCGTCGCCGATCTCCTCAACCACGATCCCCCAGTCGATGCGGAATCCATGCCCCTCTACCTACCATCGGACCTTCCCCCCCACCAACGACCAGCCCTCGCCTCTCCCGATTTAATCTCAAAGGAAGCCCAGCTTCGCATCGGCCAATGCAACGATGCCCTCGAGCGTATCCGGCTGAGTCAACGGGCCAAACGCCATGTTGTCATCAACAAGAAGAAACACGCACCGGGACAAACTACAGGAACTCGTGCAAACGCGGAATTCGAGCGGCTCCAGCTGAAGATCAAGCAAGCAGTCCTCAAGTACCGGCATGCGAGGTCGTGTATTGTACGACTACTAGGCGCCGACCAAGTTCCGTCGTCATTGCGAGAGCTTCGGGACGAGGACTCCTGCCCCCCGCCGGTGTTTGATGTACCGCTGGCTCCGACCACCTCTATTCGAGAGGTTGCTGTTCGTCTGGGAGAGGGGTACAGAGAGGTCCCGTGGATATGGCGTGTACCCGAGATATGCAATGACCCAAACGACGCGTCTCTCAATGCCGGGCTTCGGATTGAGTGGGTCAAGAGTCGGGCTAGGTGTCTTCGCTGGCACGAGGAGGTCTTGTTGATCAAGGAGGAGATGCGGAG
>BEWF01001230.1:0-14693 GCA_002583695.1 Pleurotus salmoneostramineus | reverse complement strand
TCAACGGCTATCCCGACAAAGTCGTCGGTCCTGTGAAGATCTTCTTGGTCGTCAAACCTGTTCAAGGCATGTCCGTCAAGACAGACGCGTCCTATTGGTCGATCGCCTGGGACATCGGATTCACCGCCTCCAAGAGCATTGCTCGTCGCCGCGGAGGACTGACGCAGGCGCTCAAAGGCTGGGCCAACTGGGGCACGGAATCATGGGCTCTCACCGAGGGGGACCTAGCGCATCTGGTCCCGATTGAAATCAAGGCCTTGACCTACGCTGAACGTCAGCGACTCGAGAGTATCATCGACCATCAACAGGTTCAATCCCCCGGTCACCCTCAAGTGTGGTGTCGCGATGTTTTAGCCTCGTGCGTTCAAGCTGGTCTCTTCACCCAGGCTGAAGTCCAAGCGGCCGTTCAAAAGGCTTTGTCGGTCCCTGCCCGTCGCTGACAGCATCACCACATCTCTATACTTTGCGCATCCTTAGTGTACCATTAGCACCTTATATTTTGCATCCATCCTTTGTAAATATCGGTTTCTTATCCACATCTTGTGCTCTTCACTACGTTCGTCAGGCATACGACATCTTGTCCTATATCTGGCATATCTTATCTGGCTTACGCCGCGCATCATCTACTCTAACACTTGCGCTGGCCCCATAAATGCTATCCCCTGACCAGCCTCCGCGCCGAAAACCTAGCACGGCGGTTCCGTAGCAACCACAACTTGCCTTATCGGGCTACAAAATTTCCATTTCCGGTGGGTGTGGCAGTGTGTACAGTTGATTGGTTCACTGTGCAATGAAACGTCCTCTCGTCGGGCACTCGTCCTTTGCCAAGTCTCCTCCTTGTATAAAGCATGGATTTTTCCCCTCAGCTCTCCTCATTATACCTTCTCTTCTGTCTTTCTCCCCTTCATTGTTATGATTTTCTCTCTCCTCAGTGTACTCTATGTCTCCTCCGTGTTTTCACACCCCGTCCTATCAAAGCCTCTTACTCCCCGGCAGGGCTCTTCATTCCCGACTTGCACTCCAAGCTTCTCAGGAGATGACCCATTTGATTGGAATAACTCGGAACCCATTGGCCTCTCCAACAGTCTCAACCCTGGCTCGACGATTCTGAAGGTCCCCTCGCAGGATCGCCGTTTGTTCAAGTTTACAAAGGTGGATGGATCTTCTCCTCCCTCCTTCTTGATTGAGTGAGTCATATCCATGGTTTCGCTTGCATCTTCTCACTGACTCGCGTTAATAGGCCGTTTGGTGGGTTTGGACTTGCTGTGGGCCTCCTGGCCAACGGTACTCTTGCCCTCGTCAAAAACGAAGGGGCTGAAAAGTACGTCCAGAATACTCTCAGCATACCTCACGAGCCCATACCTATACTAGGAACATTCGCTTCGTAATCGAATGCGGAGATTGTGGTAGCTCCTTGGAAGACAACTGCTTGATGAAACTCGCCCATAATACCAATGCCTGTGTTCAAATTGGAAACGGCCCGCTGAGAGGGGACGTAGGAGATGCCCTCTTCTTAACAGTTCCTTGCAAGAGAGAGGACAGTCAACGATTCAACTTCTCCAGGAAGACCGCTCCTCCCCCGTCTCTCCCTCCCCCTTCGTTGCCTGAGCCGACGTCTGCCTGGCCCCATGATCACGTCCAGGGGGCATCAACAACGACCACTCACCCGCCATCTCCGATACCCAGCAAATGCAATCCCAACTTTGAGTTCGAAGGCGTACAAGTGGCGAATAGTGCTACGTCATGGGCTGCACCTTCCTTCGAAGCAGACATCGACCTCGTTGGTGGGAACGACTTCAACGAGCGCTTGGAAATCCGATTTGAGCAGACTGGTTCTCCTAACCCTGTTTATGTTGCCAAGTATGTCGCCACTTTCCATTTGCTATGGGCCTGGGTTTATAGTTTGATCTTAGGTCTGTGAACGGATCGAACCTTGTCGTCGCCACTCGTGCTTCAAACGACAATCTCTTCTTCGTAAGCGAGAATGAGAATAATGAGTAAGCATATTCCACTCCTCTCTACACCCTTACCTCACCGAAGTGTTCCCGCAGACGAAGATTCTTCAAAATCGAGTGTACAGCGTTCTGTCGGGGTGCTGGCTCGGTGGCCCCAGGAGATCTTTCCGCCGATGGTTGCAACATCATATCCACCTTCAACAACAAATGCGTACAAATTGGAAACGGTCCCGATGTTGGAAATTTGGGCGACCGAATCTTCTTGAATACGTGCGACGGTAGTTCGAGTCAACGCTGGAACTTTGTGACGTCTCCTTTCAAGCAAAGTGGCATACCTCCTACGCCCAATGGCGCCGCTAACGCCCAAGTGCGTTTGTCCAACCCCGGCGACGCCGAAAACTCAAGCGAGCTACGGGAGTTGATCAGGAATAGCTATATCGCCATCGGTCTACTTGCTGCTTCCCTCCTTGGCCTCATCGCGTTCGGAGTTGTTGCTGGAAGAGGTTGCTTGAGAGGTCGTGACTTGAAGCCTCATTACACCGTCATAAATGGAAAGGGTGAGCTTGAGAGCTTCACGATCAAGCCTGATAGTGGCTGCTACAGCGATTAATTTTTGCTGTCATTCTCATGATATTCCTTTGTACCACGGATCTGCACGTAGCTAGGATCCAAGTGATGTCTCGTCGAACTTTTCCTTGTAGTGTTTTAATTATCATCATTTGCTATAATCCATGTTTTTACTTCAACATAGTGAGGGATCCGTTTTGCTGTCATGATCATGATGCTCCTTCGTACCACGGATTCGCAAGTGGGTAGAGTACATAGTATCTTACGAGCAACGCGGCGTCGCACTTTCAGATACCTACTGGTGTTCTATCTACTACGAACTGTGGCGTCGGTGGATAACGTCAGAACATTGGGCATCGATGCAGGACTATGGAAGACAGACGGGCGATTTGCATCTCTGCAGCCTTACATCAGCTCCGAGAGTTTCAGCGGCAGAGATCGATCCAATGACAATGGTTCATATTCAACCCATAGAGTAGATACTTATGCATCAGATGTAACCCAAATTGTCCGAATTTACCTACTCTAATTCGAGGGAATTTCGCAGTGACCGAATTTAGGTGAGCCTCCAGCGTCAGGTTCAATCATCAACTGAAAAGGGATTAGAATGGTCGATTCTAAAGGGACGAAGAGCTTCAGGCTTACTTTGACCGTTTGGATGGTGGTGTACGCTGCGGCCACAAATCCAAACACAATCATGGCGATATCCTTCAACTTCTGAACTCGAGTGCGGGCAACAGCCTTGTAGTGGAGCATAGCTGGATAAACATAGCACAAAGGCACGCTAAACCAGAACGAGTTAGCAAATATGATCCACATCTAGCATGAAACGCGACTCGAAAGATATAGGCGACGAACCATGCGAAGCATCCAACGAAAGCAACGAATTTATCCAGATCCGATGCACCGAACCAACTGATCGCAGCACAAACAAAGACAGTAAAGAACCTGAACGCATTCTTCAACCACTTGACTCGGGGGTTGCTCTTGCCGCTGCGGACAAACATGCCGTTCTCCATAATTCGGATGGCAGGGAAAAGCTGCAATGGAACGGAGAGCATGATGGCAAGCGAGTACAGGAATTGAACCTATAAGCCAGATATTATTAGTCCCCAATTTAAAATGAGAGGGGATAGGAAGAGCTTACGGATTGGACCATCTTGCTTTCGCCGTTGAGATTTACGAGAACAACGGTCTGAATCTCCGAGCCAAATGTCAAGTAAGCCAACGCGCCGGCTCCACCGAATAGGACTACGGGGAAAGATAAAAATCAGGTGAATGAAGATTACGGAGGCGATGCTCACAGATAAGACCAATCATGACACCTGTTAGGACCTTGGGGAATTTGTGCGGTTCCCGCATGGCATCCGTTATAGGGATGACCTGACAGGAGCGCGTTAAAACTCTGTTAGAGACCCGGAGGATGGGCAGACCACGTACCAAGCCGATACCCTCAAAGGAAAACACAGCAGTGCTGGGCAACATGAGCATCGAGAATGACCGAACAAGATGACTGCACATACCCAATAAACAGAGGGAAGTCCCTAGGATTGAACAATTTGATATCCGCAACACCTTGCTGCGCCAGAATGGAGAATTCACTTCCGAAGATATAACAAAGCCCAGCCAAAATAAACGCGTCTGCTATCAACGCGGTGGTACTGAGCTTGGCGATATCTCGAACCAGACTTAACGGCAAGAAGACAACAAGTTGCATGAGAATGAAGTATTGAACAGGCAGCAGTTTGGCGCAATTGGTGATACCCATGACGAAAGCTTGCAAGTTCTCCGAGACGAAAATAATGTAAGCGCCCACGAAACCGAGCTGTGAGATGATAATGGAACCCAGAATCATGTAGCGCATCCAAGGACCGTATAGTGTGCCACCGATATCTGGAGGTGAATACAGTTGAGTAAACATCATCGTGATTTACCCAGGACACATACCTCCGAAACTTCCAGAAACGACGAACTTCGTGTCGACCAACAGTAAGAATGAGTATAGCGATATGAGTGCGATGAAAACGAAAGTGACGGCCGAAAACACCATTCCACCGTTATAGAAACTGTTAAGCAAAGTGTGAGCAAACGATAGGCCAAGCGGGGAAAATGGACGTACGCCTTCCCAAGGAATAGAACACCAGTACCAACGAAAGATTTAAGCAACTGTATGGACGTTAACGAGATGTCGTATCGGTATATAACTCGAACTCGCCATGAGGACAGCCTGTGTGACAGTAGCATTACCATGCCCCTCAACGGACATCCTGCGCCTCCTCGACCTCGACCGGGAGCGCGCTGTACCTCCCATAAGCGGTGTATGTTCACTCAGAACGGACGATGTGAGGTCTCCGCCAGAAGGAAGAAAAGCCTCTTCTTCATCATCTTCTTTGTCTTCCTCTTCATCATCCTCCAGGTCTTCACCAGCCTGCCCAAGGTAAGTCAATCAAGCTAGCCCAATACCTGAATTGTAAACTCGAAAAACGCACATAATGTCCAAAGATAAACAAAAAGTCGATAAATGTATTCAGCATGCGAGGTTCTTCTGCGCCTTGTTCGTTCGCGCGTAACAGTAGATAGTTGCGTCTAAATCCACCAGGTTCATGAATGTGTTCAAAGGCAGGATGTAATGGTGGTGCACTAGAGCCAGCAAAAGATGCAGCTCGCGGGCGTCCAGCAACGCGTTGCTGATCCGAGTGCCATTTGTAGATGTCGTGCCTACCACAGACCGCTCAGTCAATAAATTGCCGACACGAAATGAGAGTGAAAGAAACATACGTGACATCCGCTCCCGGTGCATGATACGGTATTGGAAACGGTTCAGAATCCTCCCTACGAGGACCTAACTGTGAAGATCGCCGAGATGATGGAGTCGAAGATCCTTCCGCCCTAGTTCCTCCAGCACCTCCCGGGCCTCCTTGTCTCTCTCCTTTCGAAACCAAATGCCTCCTCAGAACCCTTGCCTTTTCCTCATCAGGTAGATCCTCCAAGCTCGGCGGAGGTATCGCTTCGGTCGCGCCGAACGAGACACCCTGCTGCGGCACTTGTAATGGTGTTTCCGACCTCCTCGACGGTGGTACGACGGGTAGCAGTCTAGGCGAAGGCGGTACTGATACGCCAACTGGTGGTAGACCTACTGAGCTTATGGCAGGAGAACCGTTTCTCGGAGGTCCTGGGGTTCCTCGTGGAGGAATATTGGGAGGTGGGGGTGTACCAACGTACTGGGCACGCAGGGCTCGAAGATCCGGTGTTCCAATTGGCGTTGCTTGAGCATTGAGAGCTTCATCGCTTTCAGTCGGGCCTAACTTGGGACTCTGTATATTCACCGGCTTGGAAGGTGTCGACATAGTGGTGGTTGGTGGAAGAGAAGGAGGAGGGAGGGAAGTCGCTTGACTCGAGATACGCGAAATGGGCGCTTAGGTGGTAGGCCTTCTGCATTTGGGCTTCTCCGCCTTCCCCGCGGCTGGTGGCGGCCGGAAGCATTATTTAGCATACAGACAACAATCCAATCCAGTCTAAGTACATTATCCATGCTACAAAGTCCATTTCTTAACCCAATCCACGACGCTCTGCGCCATTTCCCTCCCTTCAGCTTGTCTATCTCCGTGGCCATGGCCATTCACTTCCAAAGGAGAGTTGGCAATGGCCTGCATAGCTTCCCTCTTCGCCGACTTCTTCTCTTGGCCTTTGGCGTACGCCTCTTCGACAGCGCTCGCCCAATCACCGAGTTCGTACGACTCTCGGGAAAGTTCTATCCCGACACCTTCGCGATCTAAGAGTAATCGAAGACCGTGTTCTTCAATGAAGAGCGGTCGAGACACTACATAAACGCAGGATTCAATTTGACGCGTCTCCAAGACAAGAGAGTGGACACTCACCGTAGACGAAGGGTGTGCAAGCATCAACACACTCCGAAACAGTTCCATATCCCTAAACCCACACAATTAGCTCAGCCGCGTCGTAGAACTCTGAAATCCATACAACGCACCAATTTACCCAACAAGACATCCCCCACCGCTGTTAGATCAGGCATGTAAATGTCTCTCGGCGCGACGTAGAATCCATCTGGCAATTCCGACGACCCATCCTTCTGGTTAGCACTCCACTGTTCCTTCGAAACGCCACAAACCACAGCGATCCACGACGTGTCAGGTAACAACCGGATATCCTCCTCACCATTGACCTCGGCATCGGTCTCGGGTGATGATGATACAGATGCAGACGCATCATGGACGTCAGGTGTCGGCGGTATGGTCGCCACGGTAGGCACCGGCCCGGTAGTATGTTGATGTTGATTCACTGCAGGTGATGTGAAGTGTGGCGGTTTCGATGCAGGCGGCGCGCCAGGGATCCAGATATGCGAAGGTGTAGCTATACGTGACGGCGCAGAAGGTATCAGTGGTGACTCCGGCATCGGCATCGCAACATTCAGCGAAGGCACGTCCATGATCCCTAAGCCATTGATTGTCGCGGGCTCATTATTCTGGGAAATTGACTTCTTGGGTGTAACGGGAGACGCCGGATTATTCTTACGCTCTGGCGAGCTACTTCGACTGCCACCTGTCGGTGTCGCCGACCTACTCGGCGTGCGACTCGGTCTGCGAAATACCTGTCCACCAAACGAGACTATAAGGATACGCGTTTTCTTGGCATCGTGATATTCCAGGGGCACTCCGATCGACGAAAGCAATTCCGAACGTCCTCGTTCCGTGTAGATTCCGGAAGATGGGGGACGAACGAGGAGAGGCGCCTGGATGACAGAACGAGGAATCTGATGAGGGAAACAAGGGTGTTGGATTGGAGGATGAAGGGTGTATGAGGTCGTTGCTGGGATCAGGTGTTGTACGACTTCGGGGAAGAAGCGATTGGACTTGATGTCTACCCAGTTGGGTGAGGGCAGGCGAGGTGATATGGGGAACGAGGGGATGGGTATGGCTCCAGGTAGCAGAAGTAGGAGATCAGCACATCGATAGCCTTGGTGTATTTGATCTACCAAAGGTGCTAACTCGTGAAGGGGAATTGGAATGTCCGGTATGAGGGCATCAAAGCTGGATGTATGACGGTGATGATTTGCAGCGTGTTTCGTTGCGTGTGTACGTTTACGCGGTGGGCGCAGTCCAGGATCTGGAGAGGCAACGCCGTCGATGAGCGCAGTAGAAAGGTAACTATACACCGAGTCAAACGTAAAGTTTGTGATCAAAATCGAAGGTATTCCAGCCGATTTCGCAGCGAGACTAGGAGCTTATGAGTTTCCATCCGTGCCGTGGGTACTGAACATGCAATTGCACACGCACCATCCCAGAAACGCGGCATCGCTGAGGACACAGTTGATTTGTGCCTCCCGTAACCAGGTTCGCTCTACCTCGAGCAGACTTTCCTTCTTCGAAAGGAAGAGCTTGAGGACCTGCACGCTCTTCTGACGATCAACGCGGTATCTAAGATGTGACAACGTTATGAACACGAGCTTAAACGGAATGCAGTGCTTACGCCAAAGGTTGCACGATAACGGGATCAATCTCTGCGTAGCGATACTGCGCGCCGCGGGCAATGCTGTCCGCAAAAACATGTTTCGGCGCAGAGGACACGA
This sequence comes from Pleurotus salmoneostramineus, assembly GCA_002583695.1. Lineage (NCBI taxonomy): Eukaryota > Fungi > Basidiomycota > Agaricomycetes > Agaricales > Pleurotaceae > Pleurotus > Pleurotus salmoneostramineus. The sequence continues at coordinate 6,584 of BEWF01001230.1, read as the reverse complement.
TGTGGATGACAGGTTTATCGCGGTCATTCAGACTCAGTAAATGGCATGCAAATGCAGAAACGCGTGTTGCGTGGCCATAACCTGGATCAACATAAAGAGTCAGCGGTCATTTGAGCATCAGAACTGGAAACAGCGGGCGCACCATGTCCGGAGCAGTAATATGCGAAACGAAGTGGCATGCAGGCTTTCCTCACGTCGGAAGTTCGACGCAACTGCGGCGCAGTGGCCACACAATCAGGGGCAAAGAGTCAGGTGACGTACATACAGGAGTTTGCCAAGGCAGGGCGCCCCCTCCATGGAAAGTACATAGCAGTCTCTAATGTCGCTGTACCCATCTGCATCTCAGATGCGTGTAGAGATAGACTTACTCTCTGGGTCCCAGATACCATGCTCGGACTCCCAACCCAACAGCGAGGTGGGGGCGTCTAACCACCTGTGGAGTATGAATATCCCCGCTAAAACGTAAAGTGGGTACAAACGACTCTCCTTCCTGAACTTTGATGCTTCTGCTGCCAACGCGAACTGCAGGACTATATATAGGAGGAAGACAGGGGTCATCCACAAAATTTAATATGCCGTTGGTTTGCCGGCTCCGTCCTGGACGTACGGAAACGTAATTGTAACCGTAGATGTCCTCTCAAAATCTGAGATAGATACGCTTCTTTTCCATCATGAACCTTGAATTCAACGTGAACAGGTACGGCATGCAGCCTCGTCAACCGGGTCGGAGAATTTACATGAACACAAAATGGCATCATCCTCCCACGTTCGTGACGTTAGACTACACATCAAGCAATCGCCCGGTGAGGTCGGACGCTTTAACGCCCGTATCTAGGCTCGGGCCGTGCTATGTCATGGGATTGCCGACCAATGAAAAATATTTGTGATAATTTATGGAGGGATGGTCAGGCATGCCCGTCGAGGACTTTGTTATTTTCAATCATCGCCCGTAACTTATCTCTCTTCTCTTCTCCCCTTGCGCACCGCCTCGCCCAGCGCTCTCAGCCCATCTGTCGCTTGTCCCCATATGTCCCCGGTCTAAAGTAGCAAGCATTCCAAGCCTTGCCTGATCCCCTTCGCTCCACCCATTACCTACCACCCAGGGAAGAGACCCCATCTGGTATTAATGGCCGTGACACTCACCTCATTGGCACCACCGCTGCTCGTCGACGAACACATCTTCGCAGGCTCCTCCATGTCCCCCGCTAGAAATCGTCTAGACAGCGCAAGCACCGTCTCAACCCAGAGACCACTTTCCTTCCGCGACAGGGAGCTACCACCTATCCCAAAATCCCCCGCAGCATCCACGATTCGAACAAATGTCAGACCACGGGTGCGGAGCACTGACACTGTTCGCTCTTCATCATCAGTGACACCATTGAGACCATTATCCTCGTTCCTACCGCTCCAAACGCGTTCCATCAGCCTCCCTGTCCTCCTCAGACAGAAACCTCGCATCCTAGACTCTCTGCTCAAGTTCATGTCGTGGTCCGATTTCTTCTCCCTGGCCAGTACCTGCAGAGACTGTCGCAATCTCGTGGGCCCACTCGAGACCAAGGACATCGTCCTCTCCCGATTCATCCCTGGCTATAGGGAGGCGGTGCGTTTCCGCGATCTAAGACGATATCAAGACATCCAGATCAGCTTGCAGGACTTGGGTTTACTTCGTGAGTCACCACTCACCGTCTCTACACCTCATCATCATTCCGAATCCCCGTCCCCCTGTCCCAGTTGTCTCCCAATCAGTCCCCCTTCATCGGTACCCAATGCACGCACTTACCTGCCTCTCCCCTGATATTCTTCCGACACTGGAACAAGCGGACTGCACGCAACGGCTGATTTCCCTGACGCAAGCCCATTCGCGTGCTGTCCTTTTGCTCCAATCTATCGTTCATAGTTCAGCATTCCCCATACCACCAGAACCCCGAGAAGATACCCAATCTACCTTACGCAACCCCCAGCGCCCCGTCCTACGAGAACTCACATTTCCCGCCCCACTTTCATACCAACTTACCGAACAGCCGAACAACCCTGATTATACCCATAGAAGTCTCCGATCAAGACAACCCAGCATCAACAGTAGCCACATTCGTGGGCATAGCGTTGCTGATATGGCTCCTGGACTTCATCAGCGCCAGAGACTGGCTCAATTGCACAAACCAACGCCACAAGACGCAAAGTCATCGGGATCCCTGACCACGAAAGCCAAGAAGCGATTGTCCAGGCTAGTCCACCCCCAAGCCCCACCACCTCCTCCACCGGCTGCCCTACCTCGGGCCCTGAAATACTACTCAGGTGGTTGGAGAAGACCATCAACGCGTGTCCCTCGATCCTTTACGCAATCCGATGATGAAGGAAGTCGTGCCATGACAGGTAGTAGAAGGACGAGCATGTTGTTGCCGAATGGTTACACGACTCCCATGAAACGCCCAGGACCGAATCGACGGTTCATGGCTGTGAATACTTCGAGCGACTCGTCTATCGACTCGAGTCCCTCACGTTCTCCGCTTTCGCGCAGTTCCACCGGCGACGCACCGTTATCTTCCCCCGGAACGCCCTCACCTTCCGGGTCTACCCACCTTTCTACCTGTCAGTCAATCGCCCCACCCCCACATGACCTGACACTCGCGACTTGGCGGGCTCGGGCCCCTATTCTACGCGTATTTGTCCCTTGTGCCGAGATGTCGGATGTTTCGCAGAATCTGGAGAGGTGTAAAGACCAATTGGTGGAATCGAGGCTTTGGAATCACCTCTCGATCGGTGATGTGGTATGTAACCTTGGATACGTACCAGGGGGACAGAGAGCCATCGCTGGACCAGACGATTCGTATGTGTATATACCTTCTGACGAAGACGACACACAGGGGCAGAAGTGGCTTGTTTTCGATGGGGAATACCTGATTCCCTACTCGCCGCCGAACTCGCTTCCTATCTCCGATCCCCTCTCGCTGCCATCGCCGTTCTATTACACGCACATCATGCCTACCTTGACGAACCCAACCTTTATACTCGATCGGCTACCTCGGTTCCACGAGGGACCTCAAATGACCCTTGTTAACGCGTCGACACGAGTGAAGAGTCCCCATTCACCGAACGGGTACGCGGTGGTGAAGAAATATATGTGGCTTGCTCGAGCTGTGCGGTTCCCTCAAGCTGGGGATGCTGTGGGCGATGGTGAGCCTGGTGAGGGGTGGATGGGGGAATGGATTATCGAGGGGGAAGGAACGAGGGAGAGCAGGCAGGCGTTGTTGGAGTGTTTTGATCGATGGGTTGGGGTGAAGAGGGAGCTTGAGCTTGTCAGGGAGAAAAGCGGAGGAGGGCGTTTATGGTTCAAGTGAGTCATTCTAAGTAGAATGAAAATGAGCGCGGTGATTAATTCTGATGCTTCTTCGACGCTTCTAGGCTTCTGAATTCCTATTCTGACCATCTGGAGCTCCCATAGCAGTAACAGACACTTTTGGTTTTGACACATACCCAGTGACACTTTCCCGACTCAGACTACCTTAGTTGCTTGTATACACACCTTGCTCTTTATTTCATACTGTACAGCTCATTGCCGCTACATCTTTGCACTACTTTATTTCCCCCTCTCGTATTTATGTTCATCTTATGGGACCTTATATACTCCATTCTACGCTAAAACACTCCCAATACCTAGTTCATACAAGTTTGTTGATTTGTTGAACATACCCCAGATCCGTTGTCTTAACCCAACGTAACTACATCCTCATTGACGAAGTTCGATATGTCGAAACCAGACTCGGGTGAGGTGATGACCCCGGCTCGTTCAAGCATGCTACATGTGGAAAGACAGCAAAGGTATGAGTTCGCTGCATGGGGAAGGAAGTAGATGGATGCACACCTCAGGGTGTCAGAGATAACGACCTTCGGAATGATCGCACAATCCGCGGGATAGCCAACAGTCTCCAGCCAAGCCTACGAATGTCAATGGAGTCCTTGTCAACAAAAGGGGTTTCGGGAGCTTTACGGGGTAAACTGACTTTAATATCTGCTTCATCGTAGCCAAAGTGCGTCTTGATGAAGTCCACATCCGGTCCAGCACGACTTGCGGAGTCGTCGAACGCGCGGACGTAAGTTGTTAGTTTGGTAAGAAATGTTTTGAGTTGGTCGTTTGCTGCTCTGGTTGGGTGTGCTGCGATTAGCCAAGACGGCCATGGTGTTGGGACGGACCCGATCTGACAAGCGAGGAGGGTGTTTATATTCTGAGAAGACATGAACAGACTGGACTGACGAATCGAGCTTCGCCGCGATCGACCCATGGTTTGGTGGTAAACCATTCCCACATAAAGGCACTGGTCGTTCCGTCATTGACGGACTGGATGAGGCCATGGATGTCATTGTTTACTGGCAAACGAGTGGTGAGATTATATAGCAACTCTGAGCGAAGGATTCAGACCTTTAAACGAAATATCACCAGTCCCCCAACCTTGCTGCAGAGCCATCACATACGCCATTGTTTGACTCCCACTGGATGCATCAACAGGTTAACGCGTTAGTAAAGAGGTCCGAGCCGACGAATCAAACGGAAACCGAAGAGAACTTAAAATTCACGGTACGTGTTCAGGTAAATGATAAGAAATTTACCTTCCCGGGCGTGAGATCCCCAAGGTCGTCTGACGGAGATCAGCAATACTTTTGTATGGGGTATCCGTTCCTGTAATAACTGCCCTGTTGGGTGAATCCCCTTTCAGTAGGTCCTTGGAATGACAATGAGCGTCTGGATCAAGAAAGGTTCTCACCAGTTTAAGGGGGTAGAGACGTAGCTCCCTACGAGCTTATAAGCCGTGTTCCCCTTTGCGATCCCCGAGATGAGAGGATCTGTGAGTGCACTGACGGTGATAAATTTACGAGGAGGGCAATACATTGAATTGTTGAGGTTACATACATCGCGATGTCTATTTCGTCGTTTGTCAAACGACTGATCAATTGGCCTGTTCCACCTTTGAACACGTTGATCGTTAACTATTATTCACCAAGAAGAGCAAGGGAGCGATCTTACTCGGACATTCAACCAGGGTAAACGTAGACCCTTGGTCATCGGCATCGAACTGAAGCAGGGGCGAGGAGAAATGTTCTCGGACTTTGTTGGTTGACACAAAAGTGAAATGAAATGACCATGTATATGGGCTTCTTCATTCATGTGACATGAGTGTTGGGATAAATTACATACCGTATCCAACTCGTAAGGGGGCCATGGCCGTGTTGGAATAGAGTATGGGAAGTAGATCGATTTGGAAGGATGGTGGAATCGATGTCTTCCCAAGCAGCCGCGGAGATTAAAACGGATAGGAACCTCCTGGTGCTGCCTCCTATTGTGCGACAAGGACTTGGGACGACGTGTCTTCCTGAGTTTCATTCCGTTCGCTGACATACAAGCCATGGGCTACGGGAGCTACTTAGTATAAACTGCGGCTTAAAAGGAGTGCGCCCCATGACGTAGCACGACTCGATTGAACTTAATTAATGCCTGCGAACTCAAAGTTGGGATTGCATTTATATGGTTCGAAATTTTTCACCCCTTCATACCTGAAGAGGGACAGAGAGACACACGCGAGGAGATCAATATAATGCAGCAGTATTCAGACAGAGATCGTGTGTCGTCACGGGCGGGACCTCTACCCGAGGTGACATTTCGCGAGAGGTCCAAAGGCTCGGAGATGCTTTAGTTAACAGTCTTATTCCGGGTGAAGTTCGTGGTACACGTTGGGAGAGGATATTCTTGTGATGAGGTATGGGTTTTAGAAAGGACTGCCAGGCGTGAGATTACAAAAGAGATATAGAGTAGAGCTAGGAGAGAAGAAATCATAGAGCCGAATACATTTGAGGAAAGGAAAGGAAAAGCTGATGAAGACGTAGGACATGCTTATAGAAGTGGAACGTTGAAGCTTGAAGACTTGACCAAGGACCAATGCCCAGCGAAAGCACTGCCACAATTGCCAAAGATGGAAAATTTGTAGCTCAATAAGGCAGGTTGTGGTTGCCGTCGTGTGCACCTTCGAAGCACGTTAGTAAAAGGAACAAGCTGTGGATAGAAAATTGATTGTTACATAGGATGGTCGCAGTATATGGAATACTAATGTTACACTATGGATGCGAAAAGTGAAGAGATGTCGTAATGCTCTCTCAGCGACGGGCAGGGACCGACAAAGCCTTTTGAACGGCCGCTTGGACTTCAGCCTGGGTGAAGAGACCAGCTTGAACGCACGAAGCTAAAACATCGCGACACCACACTTGAGGGTGACCGGGGGATTGAACCTGCTGATGGTCGATGATGCTCTCGAGTCGCTGACGCTCAGCGTAGGTCAAAGCCTTGATTTCAATCGGGACTAGATGCGCTAGGTCCCCCTCGGTGAGAGCCCATGATTCCATGCCCCAGTTGGCCCAGCCTTTGAGCGCTTGCGTCAGTCCCCCGCGACGACGAGCAATGCTCTTGGAGGCGGTGAATCCGATGTCCCAGGCGATCGACCAATAGGACGCGTCTGTCTTGACGGACATGCCTTGAACAGGTTTGACGACCAAGAAGATCTTCACAGGCCCGATGACTTTGTCGGGATAGCCGTTGA
>BEWF01001227.1:0-11388 GCA_002583695.1 Pleurotus salmoneostramineus | reverse complement strand
TTCAAGAGTTCGTTAATACTTATCGCCCCTGCCTAGTATACGTAGTACCCCATGACACTGTAATTAAGTACCCTGCCCAATTTGAAATTCATGTTTTCCCCTTCAGAAAAAACTGTGCGACTCATTTAGTATTCGCGCGATACCTCAACAACCGACACCAACCTCCTCGCCTGGTCCTGAATATGCGCCTCAGTTGTCATTTACTCTCATCTAATCCCATCCCTCACATTGCTTGTCGCGCAAACGCATGGACTATTATATCCGATTTCGGTGAGATGAATTATGAAGCTGTAATTACACCAACAATGATGGTATGTGATCTAGTACATCGTTCCTAACCACTCAACTTCCTCGCCTGACAAACAGAGAGAGACTACGGGAACATACTGGTATCTCAGTCGCTCAGGGATGAAGATCAGCCTCACTGTAGCGGGTAGATCGTAGTTGCACGGGTAGATCCACCCATATAAACCGATGTACGCGCTATCCCCCTCAGAATTTGGGCCGATTACCACCACCCGAGCACCCAGCACCAAACCGTTTTGATGAGGTTCCAAATACTTGATAGGTATTCGGACATGCGCTAGATCAGTTCCAACCTTGACAAGGATGGGTACATCATCGTGCTTGAGATCGGCTGTGACGACAGCGTATCCGGTTCGCCCTTCGTATCTTCCGTTTCGGTATCCTCCCGTCCCCTCTTTCCCCAGTGTGTGTAGAATGGTCAACTGCAACTTGCGCAGCTTGAACCGACCATCCAACAACCAGCTATCTAGTTTTAGAGTTAACTAGGCAGAAATGACAATGCATGGGAACAACGTACTGTACGTTTTAACCCTTGGTACTTTTGGACGGCGGCGGCGAGGAGTATCCGGAGCTCCTTGAGGAGCTAGATTTTCTTGAGGGGCCGAATTTTCATGATCTGCAGAGGCACTCGGAGATGAAGATCGCTCGTCCAAGATCCCCATGCTACCCCAAAGGGGTTCACCCTCAGGCAAGGTCAACGGCGGTGTTTTACCTCGTTCCTGACTGCCTGGTATCGGAGGAATTGAAACCGTCGCAAGCAACCGTCGGGGGAGACGTATCGCCTGCATTATTGGTAACCCAGATCTTGACGCATTTCGTGAATGATCCATGTCAAGCGGTGGTAAACTAATCACGTACCCTTTCTCTCGCAGTTGATCTGCCGTCATCGTCTTGGTGAAGGATGTGTGTTTGTTGAATGGATTCACGTTGAAGAGGAGATCGCAGTCGTCGGTACTGCCAGAAACTTGCGAAAAGGAACCAACGATGTACCCTTCGCACCCCTTGTACTGTGGGTGGTTGACGATCAAAACTTGCATGTCTTTGAAGGGATCCCCCGTGTACATTGAGGCCGTTGCAAGGTCATTGGTTGGTGTGCACCACGACCAGACCTGCGGCAACTTCTCAGGGGCCGAACTTCTGCGTAGACAATGAATTGGGACCGAAATCTATTCAAAATCAGCCTAGGGGAAAAGTTGAAAACGAAGGCGATACTGACACTTTCCCATGATTCACAGGAGCCTCCAGCAGTAGAATAAATGTCCGCAATTGGGGGCTGCATCTCCAAGATGAACCCGATGGAACCCATATTCTTGCCATAGGCAATTTCGATCAGGTCGCCAGGCTCGAAATAGCGCATTACCTCCCAGAGGAATACTTCTACTTTCTGCGTCTCTTGCACATCCACCTCGAAGATAATCGTTTCACCTCGGTCCTCTTTCACAACGCCTGTCATCCCAGTGAAGCACCCTCTAACCACGGCAATACCCTTCCCAACCTCTACCGACTTGCTTCGAAGTTGCTCCGTGGACACCTCCAGCTCTGCGCTGTTCAGGGTTGAGATCTTGATCTCGAGGGTTACAGTCTGGAATGACGCCGATACAACTGTGCCCCGTATGCCTTTCATCCCTCCACTACAGATGAGCATTTGCTCCCCCACCTGTATCCTTGAGGTCGCGAATCTCTGGGCGGCTTGGGTGATCTTCAGGTTAGGCGTTTGTAAGAAGAGCCCAAGTTCCTGGGGGGAAACGTGCGTGCATTGAAGCTGGAGCTGTGAGAATGGGATCTTCTTGATCAATAGCCCACAGAAGTATGTATCGTTGGTAAGAAAATCGAGAGTTTCTAGTGTGCGAGCAACCGTGGGGTCAGCGTAGAGTGTAAGTTCGCCTTCGTCATCCAAAATTGCTGCTGGTTTAACTCTGAAACCAGGCTGTGTTCGCCTTCGTCTACGAGTCCCCGGTATCAAGGTCGATCGTCGGGGTACCACGTACAGCGTTGCCGTGGTGGAAGCAAAGTCAACTTTGGCTACAAAGGCCAGATCGTTTCTGTAGATACTTCGGTCCCTAATCCTTGTGAATGTACCACAAGTTGGTGCCGGAGTATGGAAGTCTTGATTGAGCAATAACGGTCGATCCTCAACAGGAACAAGTTGAAGCAAGAAAGTTGAGTTGCGACGTAGCCAAACATGGTTGATACCTGTCAAAACCTTGACTGCTTGTGCGTAGTCGCCTTCGATGTAGACTGTACCAGAGATACCCGGCCTATAAAACGCGCTTTGAACTCCTGATATATCGAGCGCTTTGGTTTTGTTGAATATCGTGATGACTACTCCGAGCTCCTCACCCGGCTAATGATGAAATACTCAAGCTAAGAAAATGTTGAGAGAATGATGTGACGCACTTTGACTTTGACCATCCACAAATCCGGATCCTGGACCGACGGTAGATGTGATATGAGTCCCTCCCATTCGGCCTCCATCTCTTCGTCCAAATCATCCCATTGCACCCTCTTCTGGTGTTTATCGTTCCACCGAGCTACGATACGCTGACTCTCATTGACGAGTTCGGCGTGTTCGGCTTCTGGATTCCTCGTATGGGGTAACCGCGATTCGGTTTCCGCGTATCTACTGTGATCTTCAGATGTCAGGGGGGAAGCAGGGGCATGCTCATTTCGTCTAGAGTAATCGTCGTCCTCGTCGTCTGATCCCAGATTGTCGTTTATGAAATGCCCTAAGACGAGCATGTAGAATAGGTACTTCAGCTCATTGATCAATGGCGTACCGTCTTCTTCATTATCCTCTTCGTCTTCATCCTCTGACGCATGTCCGATAGACGCGAAAAGGTCGAGGTATTGAGAGACCTACGTCATTCTTAGGCTATCCAAGACACTAATGAGAGACTTAGAACGTACTGCAGGCATGTTTCGAGTGAAGGACGGTATCAGATTTAGAAATGTGAAGAACCACCATTGTTCCCCCTTTTCACGCCTCGTTTGAACGGATTACGTAAACAATGGTAGACATTATTAGGGAGACAGGAGTATGTATCAGGGGAGATTGGGGAGGCAACGAAACAAAAACTAATGATACGGATGGGAGCGGCGTCTAAGCTAAAATGAATAACAACAGAATTATCAAAAGCAAAGGTATAACTGCTTTGAAAACCCCTTTGATCCTGGATTCGGCCAGGTATGGATGTTCAATACCTTGCGACACCCTGAAGAAGTCATGGATCAAGTCAGACTGCTCGGAGTTGCAAAGAGCGCTGTGTGGGAGCTTGCGCGCGGTGACAAGAGCTCTAAAAACCCAGAACGCGTTGCAATCGGGGAAAATCACCCTGGTGATGCAGCGTATAGGTTGCTGAAAAAAGACTTCGGGGGGCGTGAATACCGGAGGCAGCCTGTAGCTGAACTCTACACAGTGTCTATCCTGAATACGGTTCGCTGTGAAGACGCCTGAGCGATAAATGAGTACGCTACTCACCTCATTGACATCCATGAGGTTGATGCGGCTGAGTTGGATGGAATACATAGGAATTGCCGAGTCCAGCTTGCCCAAAATCAACATATCTACAAGCCAACTGTCAAAGACGAAGTGCCACATCGAGATAGGATACTCACATTTCCTGGGCTCACTCTCTCCAATGACTACTTTCGCGTCCAGCGCCGGGCTGACAACAGTATGAGCATGAAAGACGATCTCCATCTCCAGCTTCGCCCGCGAAGTGGCGAAAATAATTGAGGATGGTATCGCACTCTGGGGCCTAGCGTGGATTGAGAGGTGAAAGAAATTGTGTCCATTAAGCACTCACATCGTCAAACACATAGCGCAATAGGCAAGGCAAAGAGTTGGATGGCGACGACGAGGGAAGAAAGAGTCAGAAAGCAGTAGCGAAGTTGGCTGCAGAGAGGAAAGGAGAGTCTCTCGAAGATTAATGAACTTCAGCTTTATATACCAACTAACACGATGTCAACAAAGCATTGGAAAACATATCATGTGACTTCTACTTCCTACGACGAAGTCAAACCGTGCAGCCCGATGTTATAAATACAAGTAGAAGCTGCGCCGTAATTCGAGGTAACCTCCACAATCACAGTGCGGAAGGGGGTATTGTGGGAGTCTGAGATTGCTTGAAATTGTCGAGTCCGATCAGCGTATAAGTCGTACCGAACCGAAGTTAGTTCAACAAATATGTCTTCTCCTTCTACTGGTAGAGGGATATCTTGGGTGTTCGCGAAGTAAAAAGGAGAGCGGTGCTCTTCCAGATCGGGGGCAACACCTTTCTTCATCAACCCCCACAGAATTACATTGAGAGGTGCGCGGTTGGCGGAAGTTTTGGATATGAGATGCGGTGAGACGTGGTTGATGCTGATGTTGGTGAGAAACACTGGCTCCGGAAGATGGATACCTAGACGTCCATGCCCACCGTCAAACTCCCAACACTCCCCCACGTCCATGTATGGCTCCAAAGCGACATACGGCAGATTTACTGAGCTGTCAAGACAATCGACGTTTGTGATCCTGGATACTACATTCTGGATGAATGTCGCCTTCTTCAGACCTTTGGTGTGAGTTGTAAACTCAGGGATGACGACGGCACCTCCTGCTGGCAATGCAAAATTCCTTCGCGGAGCCTCGTTACCCTCTCCTTCGTACCGTTCCAACCGGGAGCACAGCATGTCATCCACGACTTGAGCGATGAAAGCCGCATCGTTTGAGGGGACTTTGAACGGAAAGAGTATCGAAGATATGAGGGGGGACAAGATTTGACAAGAGCTGGGGTGGCAGAGGATGGAGAGGGGACCGAACGGATGACTATCGCCAAGTCGGCACAGGCTTTGCGTTGATTGACAAAAAATGACTGGGAAGATGCCGATGCGAGAATTCCTGACATACAGAAAACACCAGATCACAATCGCCCAGATAATGAAAGTGTCTAACTGCAAAGACAACTGCCAGATTGTCAATACTACCTACGCCAACAAGTTGTCGCATATCACTCACTCCTTGCCGCCGTCTTGTCGGGAGAGGTATCATGGCTCAAAGGGAAAATAGTTTGACGCCGCACAGTCACGATAGAGGCATGCGGGCGCAACATGTACAGACTTGGGGATCTAACAAATACAAACCATGTATCCTCCTACATTTGTACATACTCAACAAGTCTACGTTGTATCAGTGTCAAAAAGCCCAACGAAAAGCTCCTGGTTAGGCGGCTCGACCACAGGAACATCCACCTTAAGGAGCGGAACGATGTAATTCTCAACGTGTTCAGCGATTTTGTTCCCAAAGGCCGTCTCCGTGGGCTTCCTCTCCACCCGTCCCCGGCACACCGGACAAGTATACGTGAATAACGAGTTATGGAAAGGCCAGGCTGCTTTGCGAAGAATCTTCATGGTTTCAGGCGAGTTCGGGGCCCCAGCATCACGAAGGTCCTTGGGGATGAAGTCATACAGATCCTCCTCCCCGAGTTTGCGAGTGATGCATTCACGGAACCATTGATCCAGACATTGCCCACAAAATACATGCCCGCAATCTGAAATACTGATTTAAGGTGAGAGTTATATCTGAAGCAGCGAAAGGCAAGGTAAGTGACTCACCTCAAAGGTTTCAACATTCTGTCGGTGCAGACCTGGCACCGCACATTCTCAAGGAGATCATTGTCCTGAACTTCGTCACGAAGGATACACAACCACGAAAACTCAAAGAACCCACCGTCATTTCTCGTCTCGTCATTACGTCCTTCAATTCGCAGTTTTCCTTCGTCAAGTCATCAACTTGTTCCTTGCGAGAGGAAATCTCGGTCTTCAATTGCGGGATTTGAAGGTTTTCCTGTACCAAGGCCTTGATCGCAGCCATGGTGGCTTCCTGAAAATGTTCGCCCTGAGTCCGTGGACACTACAAATGTCAATATGTGAAGTCAAGCGCACCTGGTTAAATTGGACAACCCCATCTCTGGTATGGTCCGCTGATTGCGAATGTTCTACGGGCAACCGTTCTGTCGGGGTTGAGCATTTGGGGGGTGCTAGTAGCGGTTCGAACGAGAGATGTTCCAATCGATGAACTTTCGGTCCACGCAGGCAAGCTTCTTCCACGGTCGGCAAATCGTCATCAGAGCTGTCAGAACTGGAATTTTGATCTGCTGATTTTTCGACGAGAAATGTCTGACGATGCTTGGATGGGGGGGTGAGGCGGTTTTGGCGATGTGCCTTAGAGGGAGGGGTCAGCGATGCCGCGGTATGGTGGCGTGCACGAGGAGTTTGAGGTGGTGTATGAAGCGGTGGAGCTGGGTGCGCTGAATGCATGCCATGGTCACTAGGACCAGGAGTTGCGTTTCGACGTTGGGGACGAAGGTAAGGATGGACTCGATACATGGCAAGGAATGGGTGCTTACTTTTGACTCCCGTTCTTATATAGGCCGATGTACCGTCACTGAAGCTCGAAATTTCTGTGAAGTCCATAATGAACCTTTGGCTGATGCATTTGCAAAGCGGAATGAGGGCTTGGGCGTTTTGTTTGGCGGTTCTACCTTTGAGCACATAGAAATACGCAGCTGGTGCGTGCACGAGGGCCTGACTACATGATCTAGGGCCGCCAACGCGACTCCAGGCCTCGTGGCTTAGAGTCATTACTACTGTTTGGACCACAAGTGACCTTTGTCTGTGTAAATCGTTTCAGTAGATGCTTTTGGATTCCATTACCTGACCTCCATTCCTTGACTTCGAGACTTTCATAAACGTCAATCAAGCTCCAAAGGCGAGCAACATTGGATGCTCCAAACTCCCTTGTCCCAGCTATGGTCATCCAGCCTGATATGACCGCTTTGGGCGGTCGAAGATGGCCCAAGCTGAAGTGGCGATGGGATACATATAGAGTTTTACACAGCATAGAGCTTCATTCCTTCACCTCCTCACCTATTCTCACAAACATCCAACCCTCGCGTCTCGTCATGCAACCTGTGTTCCCTGGCCTCTTCTCAATGAGGGTCCCGTTCTCGACGGACGGAACACCGACACTCATCGCCAGCCCGACTATCCTTCCTTCCATCTTCAATAACGGTGGTGGCAAGGATTACGAACAGTCACCTCTTCGCGTAGATCGCGAAGCCAATGCACATCCTCTTGCCCCCCAAGTTCGTCCACACCCTTAACACCCTTACTTGTTGAATAGCGTTCTGATGCGTTTGCAGCGTCACGATTCAGATATCTGGGATAATGTTGGGGCAATATATCCTAGCTTGGCGGCTGATCAAGTGAGCCCTCTCGCGAATTCACCAAGAAAGAGGTGTGTGATTTCTACTGTGATACATTTACTTGACTTTGAACTTGTCAACAGAAGCACGGCTTCGACCGCTCAGCCCCAGGATATGCGTGCGTCGAAATCACCCTCAAAGAAGGATCATACCGGCAAGTCTAGGTCAACGGCGAAGAACCACTCACGGTACAAGGTAATTCCCTATCCTAGATCGCTGCACCCCGGACTTAGTAGAGTTTACAGCCATATGACCCATCCCACTTTACTCGTCGTACTCGAAACTTCAGAGGACGAGGGGGTAAATGTGCTTGGTGGGCAACCAAGAGCGTTAAACCGATGAGCCACCCGCCTGACTCTGTTGGAGGCCGCACGGAAGAATTAGACGTTTGGATCAACCATACTTCGAATGGGGACGTCCAGACCTGGATCTGGAAGGATGGTAACTGGCAGCGTATTAACGCGGGCGATTCGCAAGACATTGGGGGCAAAGTCAGGTATCTCACCGTCAATCAAGCTGGAGATCCAGACTGGGTGACTCGCGCACCTCGAAAGAAAGCTCCAGCGTTGCTGCAAACCCTGTCAATGGCTTCGACGGAAAGCTCAGCGCCAAGCAATGCTTCCACTGCTCGCGGTATTGAGCCAGCAAGCAGCGTCACCAGCATTACTGCGTCATCTTCGCAAGTCATTCTTTAGAGTTTTGGACCGATAGTAACTTCAATGACGTCGATTACTAGCTCAGTAGTGGTACTAATCTGTCGTTGAGATATCTGATGTGCACCCAAATATATATATGTATTGTTCACGGTACACGTGCCAATCTCTTTTGGGCACCCACCCTGCGGGTTTGTTTTTGTCCTTCTATCACGATGTCGGCTTCAACACTTGGGATCTGGTAAGTATCTCCCATTTATTAAGGAGGTACATCCAACGATGGGGCTTTTAGGGCTCTTACTATAGCAGCAGGTCGCTCAAAAAGGGTTGAACCCAAATATAACATCCACATTACCAACGCGGCTCTAACAGCAGAGATTTCGGTACCCACAGGAAGATCTTCCGTACGGCTTGACTACGATGATGATGGGGGGGCGCAGTCAACCTTCATAGTAATCCTAGACGCTTCAATGGTGAGAGCCCACCCAGAAGTATGCGTACTCTGCTATTAATTTGTGTGCTTTGTAGGTTTATCAGAGGACAGTAGACGTTGTCTTGGTTTGCGGCAGACAGTACAACATCGAGGTGTTGGGAGAAAAGTATGTCAATCATATTCCATCTACCGAGGTGTATTTCCCAATCCTTCGTAGTGATGTCTGCCTATCCGGAAACATAGAAGGTATGTCTTCGCATACATTCATATCTAGATCGCTCTCAGCTTGTATGGAAGATACGGACCTTATTGGTTACACTCCTGCGGATGACATCCGAGATGTACGCCTCCTCAGCAAGGGCATACCTGCTGCCTTGAGTCTCGCCACGATTTCATCGGATGCGACCGATGCAAGCGACGCAACTGACGCAACCGATGCGACCGATGCAACTGATGATACAAACACGACCCAAGATGCTTCTGAAGCTTCTGAAAGAAGTACCAACTCTCTAGAGAGCTTCATGACAGCACCTGCTCAAACCCAATCCGCTATGTCTCGCAATAAGCTGTCAGCAGGAAATCGTGTCGTCACCGAAGACAAGCGTGTGGGAACAGGAAAGGAGGTCGTAGAGGGCTCTCAGGTAGAGCTCTACTTGGATGTAAGGGTTGCTGAGAGTGAGCAACCTTTCCTAGAGGCTCGTCAAGACGTGCATAAACCGGTACGTTGACTCCGTCCATCAGGTTATTCTTACTGGCATAAATTAAGAAACACCACCAGTTTCGTTTCAAACTGGGTCGGTCCATGGTTGTCAAAGGTGGGCTAACAATCTCGACTATTTGATGCGCTCACCAGATAGTCCAATCTTTGAAAGGGTTCGAGTTGGGATTGATGGGGATGAGGGTTGGCGGACAGCGTTTAATCATAATCCCTCCTGCGCTAGCGTATGGTTCCACAGGGAATAAAATGGTCCCGCCCAATGCTGTCATTGAAATACGTGAGGAAATTTACTTTGGATTTTTCGGACCGATTTTAACATAACATTCTTACAATTCAGGTTGCCTCCTTGTCGATGTTCAGTAATATAACCAGAAATTGTCTACATGATTTGCCTTGGCTATGAGTACTAGCGTCGAAGTGGTATTACAAATATACTTGAGCCTAGGATCCCTGAAGAGTTTTCAAACGTAGTAGAAGCAAAATGACACAAAAAATCTTCTGTCCGAATAATGACCGGGTCGGTATCCTGATGGAAGAGCAACCCACCGAAATCTGGGAATTTTCGAGCGAGGTCCTGCTCAAAGTCCTCTTCAGCAAATCGGCGATATCGATCTACGACAGCAAAAGTCTGTGTGATGGGCTTTCCATGTTTACCCATGCGAGTATGGTCGAACATGGTGCGTATCTTGCCCACAGCCTTTTCTTTCTGCCCTGGAATCGCGAAAACTATGTTGCTGTTGCCGGGAGAATTATGCTCGGGTTGGAAGTCTTGCCCTAGACGATGGAACTTGGTCTTGAAAACAACACGTTTGGAGACGCCCGTGATGTCGTCTCGGGAGTCATTCTTGATAATCCATGAACGCAAAAGACCAAACTCTTCCGAAGACAGCCTAGTGAACTTGCCTGAGGTTGTTGAACCTTCCCCTTTGGTCGAGACGGCGAATTTATCTTGCATGAAGGTCCCGCGGATGTCGACATCAAAGCGCTTTTCGTATTCCGCGATAATGCCTTGAACAGCGTTTGGAATATCTTGGGTCAGGAATAACGCCCTGAGGCGCTGCGCCATGCAGAATTTTTCGTATATCGTCTTTTCCATCTGGCCTGACATTGTCCATGAGCTTGAGCAACCGGAAAGAACGCAGAGATGACTAACCAAAAACACTGTTTGTCTTGATTTTTTGAAGAAGCCCATTGTACCGTTCAAACGCGAAACACCTCCAGGAGTGTGTAGGTCCCCATCGCCGGAGATGCTCGCCAAAATGCAACGCTTTGTGTTGATAGGCTGAAATAGTGGTACCTGGATATAGCTCGAGTAGGGTTTCTAGATACTTGTACATGTGTCGTTCATAACGTATGATGCGCGATTCATTGATTTCCCTCATGGAGGCCAGCTTGACGGCGGTTACGAGATGCATGAAGTTAACCAACACACGATATTCACGCCTTGACGTGTCTTGTCCCCATAGTTGGAGAAGGGTGATAGGAAGGTGAATCGTGCAAAACGTCCGCCATTCGTCGGCTTTGAATTTCCCCCATTTACTTTCTCCCGGATGGGCTGGTCCTGAGCTTAGCCAGGATGGGAGGGTCGTTCGTTTCTGATCGGCTCGTACTTGCTTCAGAGTTTCCTTCCCAAGAACTCGGGTCTTCTGGGTTTGACATTCTCTATGCCTTCCTCCTCTTTCCCGCTTGATAAGAACCTTCTCGTTGACATCAATGATGCCTGCTTTGATGCGCTTGCATGCCATCAGTTGTACAGCTAAATTTCTGTCAAGTATAAGCTCACTGCTTTTTGGATCTTGTCACGAAGCACCTGAACCGTAACCTTGTCGGCTTTGAGTTTCGCTTCAACTTCGGCGAGCGATCGGCTGGGGTAACGGTAGTGGCGATACAATGCAACGAGTTCAGCTTTCTTCATCTTATTTCGAATCTTGTCTTTTCCAGCCGTGCGGAAAATGTCTTCAATACAGCCCAGCCTGTAATGAAAGTGTCTCTTAAACACATCTGACGCTGCCGACGAAGAGGATACTGTAG
>BEWF01001193.1:0-18507 GCA_002583695.1 Pleurotus salmoneostramineus | reverse complement strand
TGTGGGGGACCAGGAGGTGCTCCAGAGCGGACTGAATGGGTCGTGCTCCTCAAACTGATTATCGTTGGGAAAAACGTAACGATCTACGCGAAAGAGAGCTTCAACGCCAGCACCACGCTTCGTCCGTTGATCTACCTCGACCACGGACAAAACACCAACACTAACCATGAAGTCGAACACAGAACAAGTAACTCACCTGCCAGAAACTACCTGGGCGTCATGTTGATGGAATGCCCCTGCATCAACCGGTTTCGTATCCCGTGCTCAGGAAGAGTCTGAGTTCTTGGGGACCATAGCAGACGACGCTGGTGACGTTGATCAGCTCCATTGACGAAACCAGTGATGTTCAATGTTCGTGCTAGCGTCTGCAGCGTGTGAAGGCGCCGAGGCTGCCAGAGGAAGAGTTGAGCAGTGCGTTGGAGCCTATGAGTACGAAGCGGGGGTGAGAAAAGATAAAACCACGGATGTAGAGTAGAAACACACTTCGTATCTGCTCCCTAGCTTGCTGACATCCTTGTCACCACGAGTTCGAACATATGCGCAGTTGGGTCCGACCGTATATAGCGGCAACACTGGTGTATGCAAGCATGTCGACGCGAGCTGAGGCCTTTGAGGGAGTAGTTGGACTGGAGCGGTTCCAAAAGGAACGGCTGGGCGAACGAGCACCAGTACGTTCGGTCAGAGAGGGAGTTGCATGAGGTAGGGCATGTCCTTGTCGCTGTGTAGTATTAACATCCATTAGTCGCGGGGTAAACCGAAAACGGAGCCTACGAAATGAAAAGATGTGTCTATGCAAATTGGCCGGTCATCAAGGCATGAACGAGTTGTGGAGGCGAAAAGTGAACGTACTAAACCTCAGGTTCCGATGGAATGATAGAATAGTAGCCCACAATGGCTAGCTGTTGTCCTCCTTCTCCAGAGACGCGTGGTCGAGAGAGGAGTCTCCTTTGGAATTTAGGGGGACAAGAAAAGGTCGATCGATTTGTCATCGATGCTTCCTTCCTCATCACCAAAACGACATCCAAAGCATCCAAAGCACCGAATTTCAATTTCAACACCAAAATGACTGGTACGCGTAAAACCGAGCACTTATGATCAAAGCTGCGATCTATGATGAACAACCCGCCAGCAGCCAAACTCCCGCCTGAACTCTGGGCGGTCGTCATCGCGAAGCACGATGCGCACGATCGCCGTACTCTTTTGCCCTTACAACTGGTTTCGAAGCAGTTACACTCCCTTGTAACTCCGGTCATCTATACCACCATCTCGATAACGTTCTCAGGCTCAAAGGATTTCGTTGAATGGGCCGCAGCACGCGGTGGGGAACAGCTTCGTGATGTAACCACTCTCGGTGAGGTTATTTAAGCAGCGTTGTCCATTGTACAACATGTTGAATACTCAATTTCGTGTAGTATGGGAGGCACAAACTTCTCAGACCACGTTTGCTCATATTGCGATCCCCTTCCATCGCATTTCGAAGCTCCATTCAACATTCGCAAGCAATCCGTTGCTTGCATCGTATACGACGTCCCTTACTCTGAGACCCTTCTATGAACAGGTCGGGTCAGTGGATGGATGGACAGAGGTCGTAGAGATGGGCTGGTGCGAACTTCTCGGTATTTTCCCGTTCTTCACAAACGTCCATCGCGTCGCAGTTCTCTCCAGTCTCATCGTCCCATCCGAAGTCCTCCACAATCTCCCAAGCCCCGGCCAACTCACATACCTGCGGGTACTCGCTACCAAGAATTGGAAAGACGTCCTCCCTCTCTTTGAGCTGCACCCCAACCTTCAACTGGTCGGGTTGCCGCTGCTGAGAGGTGGACCGCTTCCCGATTCAAACGAGCTTCCTGATATGTGCATCGACCTTCCTAGACTCAAAGTCCTTGAGACTGGTCCGAGCTTCTGGCCTTTCCTCTCACACTGCCTATCAACGTCGTCGTTTAGATCGCTCCGGCACTTCTCAATCCTCACTATCCCGACTCCAATACCCCCGATTCCAACCCTAAACCACCTCTTGAGTTTGAAAATAATGTCCGCAGACACGTCGCTCGTTAGACAGCTTTTCCAGCACCTAACTCTTGTCGAGTATATCTCAGCTTTGACTACTATGAGTTCTAAAGTAAGTCCTCTTTTTTCTCCTCCTTTCTCTCCCAACCTTATTGCGTACTTAATAGGACGGTATTAAAACCGATTTCCTCTTCAATATCCCCTCGGCAGCGCTGAAGTATATCCACCTGGAGTATTACCTTCCAGACTCCGACTTTGACATGCCATCTCCATCCGAGCTCTTTGACCGATTCCCGAAACTCGCCATCGTGGACATGGACAACCTCGGCGATGACAGTGATTCCTGTGTCTCGCGCTTCCTTCGCAGCCAGCCGAGTTCTGTAGATGCGGTTTTAGGAAATCTTCAGCCATTTCAGTCGTGGTGGGAGAGCGCACAGGAAGAACTCGAGCGCGTTGCCGAGAACCAGTAGTATGTACACCGATTTAGGGTTGGGAAAGTTACACTCTGCAATCTTCTAAAGATATTCGCAACCTGCTCTCGATGCATCCTTTAGAGTTATATGTCCGAGACTAAGAAACCCTTACTGCGGCTTCGACGTGTGGTCCGTACTCTATATAGAGGAAGGCAGACGTTAGGACACCCTCAGACCTACCCTACCCACGACTACTCATACCGCCATCTCTGTCACAGAAAGACTCAGCCGAACATTGACGGAATGAGACGTTGGTCCATATTTTTTCTCCCTGTCTCGCATTTTCTCATCTCTCCCAAAGCTCAGAAAAAGAAAGGAAGGACAATCCCCAAGTCCCAAGCGGCCCCTTCACCATTTGATAGAGAGGATGCAGACATCACATTGCGGTCCTCCGATGGTATCTGCTTCCAGGTCCATGGGATCATCATGAGGCTTGTATCGCCCTTCTTCGATGACATACTTATACTTCCTCAGCCCACGCCCGAGGCAGCCAGCGACGATGACGAAGCCAGCACACCAATCATCCCATTTGACGAAAACTCGAGCATACTCACACCACTGCTTCGCTGTTGCTATCCCGGTCAGAGCGTTGAAGTCAACGACCTCACCATCCTGAGCAAGGTCCTTGACGCAGTGACTGAGTATCAGCTCGACACCGCAGTACAATGCTTGGAGTACAGCTACACGGAGATCGGTGTTGATGTGATCAAGAAGACACCAGTTCAAAGTTATATACTTGCTTGCCGCCACATCAGCAAATGCGCACGGAATTCAAAGGAGCAGATGGAACGAATGGGACCCTTGGCGATCGTTGATGAATACGAGTCAACGACAGCCTCCGCTATGAAGACTCACTTTGGCTCTGACGCTGGGGATCTTGCGGAGGCTGGAAAACGTTTTAGGGCTCATATTGCGGCCGTCATTGAGCGGGTATGCTTTCCCGGTCCGAAATCTAACCACGCTGACAAAGTACAAGAATGAAGCGACTATACGTATCTAGGGTCATCCAATGATAATTTCTCCGCTCCCCCTAGCGAGCACGAATCTCGGAGACTTCATCATGGGTATTGCGATTGTGAATGAGCTGGGTGGTCGCTGTAAGGGAAGATGAACCAACTTGTGTGTACGATCATTCGACTACTCTGGATTCGATCCACAAGTCGAAAGCCAAGCTACCTATTCCTCCTCAGAGAGCGTTCGGAAAGCACTTGTGCGGAAAAGAAAGAGAAACTTGAAGTCGCCTGGGTGCTTGAGAAATTTCGACAGCCTAAGTTCAGAAAGGAGCTCCCCTGAACAGGTTGGACCTTCCTTCGACGCAGGATTCGAACCATGGTAGCATCCCTTCCTTCACATCAAGAGTCATGAATCGAATAAAAGTGCATCCTACTGCTTTATAGCTTTTTACATGATCGAATCAATCGAAGCATTGACTCAGGCTGGGGAGAAGTCCTCGCGTACGAACCCTGAGTTCATTTTCCCTACTGACACACACATTTGGCTAGGACGAGAGCGTGGAAGTTGCTATAAGGTATCCACTCGGATAAATCGTGTCGTGAACTCGACACTGTCTTCCCCTAGGAATCGATGTCGGCACGTTTTTCCTGGTATGCACAAGAGGCGCTCGTTTCTTCCTTTCTACTCTGACCCAGCTCAAACCCTTCCCAACGTCTTCCTTTCTTCTGCGCACTCTCGCCTTCATCTACAGCACATCTGAATCGCAAAATGTCTGTCTCAGAGACAGCATCGTCACCCTTCAACAGACCAGACGCCGATGTCATCTTGCGGTCCTCTGATGGCATCGACTTTCAAGTCCACAAAATCATCTTGTCCATCGCATCCCCTTTCTTCAGCGACCTGTTCACTCTCCCTCAGCCACAATCGCCGGATGGTCAAGCACCGTTACCCATAGTCCCCTTTGATGAAGACTCTGCGACGCTCGTCATCCTTTTACATTGCTGCTATCCAGCCGACGACCCCACAGTAACCGATGCCGAGACCTTGAATAAGGTCCTCAAAGCAGCGGATAAGTACGAAATTGATAGGGCCCTCAATTATCTACAAAGTGCATATATCCACTTATGCATGGATGAAATCAGCAAGAAACCAATTCAAGCCTACGCACTCGCATGTCAATACAAGTGGAAGAACCTGATAAAAATCGCAGTGACCGCGTCACTCTATCTATCCCACAACGATATGCAGACGCAGTTCGAAAGCATTGATTGCTCGTCGATAGGCAATCAATGTATCAAGCTGATTCGATACCACTTCAAGTGCTGTACTGCGACCCGGTCGTTCCTCAATTCTCAATTCATGTACGCGCACAATGTCGTGAATACTGCAAGGGGTATGACGGAAACAAGCGGGCCCTTGACTATCGCGAAAGCTCTCGAGCCCAGTGGGGCCATTCCGATTAATCTGGGTGGCTCCCAGTTGACGGAGCTATTGGCCATCCCAGGACGGCTTAGAAGTCATGTAAATGGTGCCATTGGGAAGGTAGGGTCTTTCGACACTATCCACTGAAGCTGACACCTTTACTTACCAAGCCGCAGAGCGAATTTGGGCCGCCGTTTCGAAGCTAGAGGACGGAGAAGGTGATGGGCAAGGACATGGAGTATCATCACATCCAAGTCGAGTTAGGACGGATGGTATTTCAGCTAATGATGTCCTTAAAATTGAATTTTGATTGTACATCGCGCTCTCATTGTAAACACTAACCTCTCTTCTATCAGGTCTCTTCAACCGCGAGTTATGTACAAAGTACCCCAAGCATCCAGACGTGACCTTAGCTAGCGCTTTCGAGAAGTCGACGTCTCTGGGATGCCTCGCGACTACCATGAGGCATAAGGACCACCGCTTTTGAGATGAGAAGGTTGTTGGCGGCGGAACGGGACCTACGTACTGCGTACCTTGAGTGATACTCCGCTAGTGAATTCGATGAAGGACATATGATAGAATGGGCAACGTGGTCTATGCTGCGGAATGGACTGGGCGAGCTACTGCGAAATTCCTGAATACGAGGAAAAGGAATATACTCGATAGTCGAGCCTATGGGGATATGCTGAAGAAATTCAACGGCTAAAACGTCGACATCCGAACGGTGCATACGCCGTCTGAGAGGGATACCAGGTAGAAGCGTTGTGCGTCCATGGGCAGGACTAAAAGAAGAAACCATGCGTAGAAAGTCAGTTATAACAGAAAGATCCAGAAAGCTGTGACGTACAGACATGCATTGACCATAATGGGATTCAGAAGTACAGCAGCCACGCGTGATTCCACCGAATTGAACGTGCATTGGAGTTGACGCAGATATCGAGCCTCTCTTCAAGCGTGTTGGATGCAAGAATTCGAGCTTGATCACGCTGGAACAAGCACCATGCTGTGTCAAAAGACAGTAGTCAACGCTAATGTCGACTTCGCAGCGGCATACAAAGTTCCATGGATTGAGACCATAGCCAGTAGCTGATCGCTAGCTAGAACACTTGAGAAACTCGAAGGAGAATGGATACGGGTGGCCACTCACCTACGAAAAACAGCACAACAGAAACTGAAGAGGTAGAAAAGACAGGAGGAGAGCCGGAGACTGTAAACGACAGAATTCAGGACATATTTGGCGGGGAGTAGGAAAGGTTCGTACCTTCAACGCTGAATCAGCCAGGAACAAACATCCCAGTCCCGAACGAGTCCCAGCACATCTGGTCTAAATTGTGCTGGTATTGAACCTTGGTGGCCGTTGGAACAGTTGGATCTCGACTACACATCATCTCCAAAGGACTCGAATACGTCTCAAATTCACTGAAAGGGACGAGTCTTCAGTCAACGAGGGAAGCCCATAAGAACGAGGGCACGATGGTGTGGCGGACCGTCCTCAATCCCGAAGATGAAATAAACCGGGTCGGTCGATCTCCAGTGACTTTGATAGATTTCGAAGCTAGAGGTAAGCCGCTAGATTCCCAAACCAACCAATCAGTGGACGAAAACCAAGAGTGGCAACATCAAACCTACAAGGCAAGGTCTCCCATCTTGATATTCGAGAGCCTCAATCTGGTAACTGAAAAAACTGGATTGGCCTATGGTGGTATAGATAAACATGAAGGAGAGGATACGGGTCGAGTTGACACAAGACACAAGACAGTTTCCGAGAAGAAGCAAAGTAGCCCTCAGAGTTGAAGATATGTCCGTGTAGGAAGAGTAGAGTACATAGAGCGAAGCAACGGATTAGGCATGATGATCACCGCACACGAAGATTGAAGGGGTTGTAGGTAAAGGGTTAAGTATGACGACGAGCGAGGAGGTAACAATGAGCTTATGAAGGAGAAGAGGGTAGATGTATAACAAAGAAAGCAAGAAGTAACCAAGCAACGACAAATGGTCCAAAAATAAAGCAGGGAGGAGCGACCGCAGAGGAACGAGATAACCAGAAACAAAAATAGGTCAGAGTCCATCGAAAAATGACAGGATTGGGGCGGAAAAGGCATCAGAAACGTCGCCCAACCCTCTCCGAAACTTGGTGGGTGACGATTGGCTTCAACACCTTCTACCGCACGTCAGCTTCGCGGGACCCAGCCTCTGGAACCGCTATTGCATCAACGCCTTCATCGACCAACTCCATACCATGACCGCGGTCCTCCTCGTACCAGCGGTATCGACCCGCTTTCTTGGAGCGTGCTTCAGTCCTAGAGTAGCGCTGCCATCCACGGTTACACCCGTAGGTGTACTTATTGATCCCCGTCGTCGTCGAGGTACTCATCGAACGAATCCCCCGACCACTACAGTGGTATTCGCCTGCGATAGGGTGGAGGATCGGAGTACGGTGGCGGAGGAGATCGTGGTCAAGGAAAACTAGCGAACCGCCCAGCGAGTACGACAGATCCCAGACGAGAGGAGATGGCGGAGTTGATGGAGAGGGTGACTGTACTCAGCAATGTCGGAGGGTGGATGGGAGGGAGGCATGACGGCGGTGACAAGGTGCGGCGAGCTGTACGTGCAGCCTGGTTGAGGGTTCCAGATTGCGGATCTACTTCCATAGCGTCCACAGCTTCAGGCCATTTGACCCCACATCGACCTATGCATTCTTCGTCATGTTCCTCGTCCAACCCCTCAAAAGAACCACAGCTCCTCCTTCAGACAGCAGCCTCAGTCCGCCCCCTCAGCTAATCCCCTCGCCGTGAGTGTCGAGATCATCTCTGGTACCAATCGCGCGAGAAACCACATCCGAGTCCGTCTGCATTGAACTGGAGATTTCGCCATTGATATGCTGCTCCTTGAATTTGAGACTGACTCCGGACAAGATAGCAAATTGCGGGATCATCCAGGAGCGAAGCGCTACTCGGCGGTGACAGTGGACGAGCATAACATCGAGGGGGCGATAAGCTTGGGACGGACAATGTGCTCGTGGTCTGAGACTGGCGTTCCTATCGAGTCTTGGTCGTAGCGTAGACGATGATGACACAGGTAAGGTTGTGTTACCGATCATGAGGGAGAGAGCCGCATGGTTCCTGGATCCGCTCAAGGCGGTCGAGGTGGTTGGGATTGCGCATCGTGTGGCTGAACATGGGCAGCGTTGGAGGCAGCTTGTCGAGCTGCCCGCTG
The DNA here is from genome assembly GCA_002583695.1 of Pleurotus salmoneostramineus. Lineage (NCBI taxonomy): Eukaryota > Fungi > Basidiomycota > Agaricomycetes > Agaricales > Pleurotaceae > Pleurotus > Pleurotus salmoneostramineus. The sequence goes on along the minus strand of BEWF01001193.1, from coordinate 10,435 downwards.
CGAGCTGTTGAGACACCAAAATCCTTCTTCCTTCGACGCATTCCATGTTCTTCCGATATATTCACCTGGGAAGGGGACATATGTCAGTACAAGTGATACCGCGAGGGGAAAGGGAAGAAGACGAAGTAAGGAAGCAAGACGGGGAAACGCTGGGGACGAAGAGCGCAGCAAGGGATATCAATATAATCAGTGTTGCCGAATTCATGAGGGAGGGAAACCCTCCATCAGCGGACAAAGACAAGGAAAAGGATAAAGAGGTATCATCAAACATCACGGCAACGAGGATAGTTACGGGAGGAAAAGATGAAGAAACAGCCCATGCCGGTCGAAAGCTCAATTGACGAACGACATCAACGGAACGCGAAAACAAAGTACAAAGGAAGGAGAACGAAAGCAGCAAACGGAAACGGCGACGATGAGGGGGGCAAAACTGACACCCATGATGGTATGGATACGAAAGGCACTAGCTGGAGCTCGACTCCAAGCTCTGACCGTATATGGAATATCGAAGGTATACCGTACGCTGTCAACAGCGAAGACGGTATCAAGACAAAGATGAACAAAACAACCCAAGAAGAAAGAGGAAGTCAAACCAAAAGGACATAAATTCACCTCCTACAAAGCGTCCCAACCCCCACTCCAGACACGCCCCCTCCGTGTACCATCAGACCATCAGACATCCAACACTGGCAAAGTAACCTATCCGTGCGCAGGGGGAGGCAACGGGGGCTGATGATAGGTTGTCGACCGTACCGCATTGAAAAAGACAGATGGTGTTCCCGTTTGATGGTGACGTCAGTGAGCAACCATCTAGCATTGAATTCGGCGTGGTATGATTCGATTGTGGCTTGATTACGCCGGCTGGGGAGCAGGTCGGTCGTCTTCGGGATACGCGTTCTCGGTGAGCCGAAGTCAGAGGAGAACGAACTCCGTTCATGCCTCAACGACCCCATCTGCCACCCTTTCTCCCAGGCCATGGGTTCCACACGAGATTGAGGATGGAAGGAACACGTATGACACAGCAACGAAGGGTGCTTGGGATCTGTCCCCGTACTCGTAGTCCACTAGCGTCCAATATGGTGTTCTTCGCCACCACCAACCCTCTTTCCATCCTCCAATTGTCGCTGGTTTCCCTACGTGGAGGGGCGGAGGACAAACACGAGATCTCCTCCGGCAACAGCGTCTGCGAGGTCCACATCCCTGCGGGCAATTCTATAGTCGTTCTGCGCTTACCGAAAATCCAGTTGCGTGTTCCACAGCGCGTTCACGACCACGAGTCATATTGCCCGAGGAAAGCAGAGTGGGTTGCGGAGGGATTGGGCATAGTCTTCATAGTCTTTAAGGTCGTAGTGTGATGCCCTAAGATCTGCGTCTAAAATATGGCGAGATTAGCCAACTTCGAGCAGAAAGGGAAAGCGGGAAAGATTGAAAGACGGCACAAGAGTGCAGCAAGGAAGTGAACAGGGTAGGGAGAAGAGAATAGAACTTACCGAAGGATATACACTCGCATATTCGTGCGTAGCCAAACAACGAGCAGAGGTCCTTCCCCAGATTCTCCCTAGCGGCGTTCAGAGCCGTGGCGGTTTACATGGTCTCGACCCTAACTCGTCCTCGTCACCCGTCGACGGCAGATTGTACACGTGTGGGTGCGACCCGTGATGCTGGACATTGTCAACAAGAGTCCTGTTAAGATGGAGATTATTGATCGCAGGTGGTGAGAGACGTACGGGTAGAGCGTATGGGTCGAAGGAGGGCCATAACACGTCTGAGGGTACCATTTAAGTAGAAGTGACTAAGTTCTTGACGGTGGTATCCTCCCCATATCGAGGAATCGCCGTCTGAAGAGGAAAGCCGGTTCAGAAAGGATGCAACCAAGCGAGCAAGAAAGCAAGAATCAAAAGAGGGATGTCGAAACCGAACGAACAACGGCAAGAGGGGCAACTGGGGACGCTGAAAGGGAAGAGAAGGAAAAACTCACAATCATCGTCTCCCACAGCTCATGCTCAGTTCACAACCTCTGCATCGGACATCTCTTTCCTAGCGAATAGAATCAGATGGAAGCTTCACGCCAATCGCGTGCGGATAGCACGGAGGAAGTCTGGATGTCAAAAACGAGGAATGAAGTGTTGGGATAGGCTTGATCCTCTGGATCGGGTTCTCCGAGGTCCTGGGATTCGAGGTTCTGAGCGAAACGCTGGCTATACAGGCGTTACCCCATCCCTTCTCCTCCTAGTCCATCTTCGATATGACCCAGAGTCAGCGAAGCCACAATGGGAATAGAATGGGTGCAAAGAGTCTGGAAATATACGTGAATGCGTCAAAAAAAATCACGTCCAATTCGAAGCATCGACGGACACGCACCCGAATCCGTTCATACCCAAGATAAACACTACCCAATCGACTCAGAGCACCGAATTTGCGTGGTCAGTGAGCGTCGGATGGGAGGGAACGGAGAGGGGATGGTGGGAGAGAGAGAGAGAGCTCAGAGCACTTACGCGTGCGCCAGAACATTCGATCTCAATTTTAGCTCCGAAGCCAGGGGCTCATGACAGGGGCTTGGATGCCGTCAAGTTTTCAACAGTGACACGCGTGAACAACTCGTGTAAGAGGTTCTAGACATCCAACTGCTAGAGCACATTAAAGAGAAGCGGAATATATAGTATATCCAGGAGGTCTTACTTAAGCATGCTGGTGGTCACCTCGGATCAGAAGCAGTGAGGCCTTCCAAACTCATTTGCCTCGACGCCTCCCATCAAGCGTAGCTCCTTCTCCTTCCCTCCTCCCCTTACTTAAGTCGAGGGCGACACACTTGTATCTCCAGCGCATTATAATCCGACTGGCCGCGGATAGCTCAGAGCAGTCCCCGAATACAATGTCCACCATCGCATCGACGCCCTTCGACAGATCAGATGCCGATGTGATTCTACAATCCTCCGATGGCATCGATTACCGCGTCCACAAGAACATCCTCTCCATCGCATCCCCCTTCTTTGACGCACTGTTCTCAGTCCCTCAGCCAAAATCGTGCGAGGAAGAATCAACGCTACCGACGGTTACATTCAATGAAGACTCGGAGACACTTGACATCCTGCTACGCGGTTTATACCCCATCGATGAGCCCATCATCGCCGATGTCAATGTTCTGATGAAGGTACTCGCAGCGGTGGACAAGTATCAAGTCGACAAAACACTCCGTCATCTCGAACAAGTGTACATCCGATTATGTCGTGACGAGATTAACAAGGAACCCATTAAAGCATACGTCCTCGCCGGTCAACACAAGTGGAAGAACGCTATGAGAGCTGCTGCAAAGGCTTCGCTTTACATACCCCACCACAGAATCCTAGCTCAGCTTGAGGACATCAATTGCTCGCCCATAGCGAATGAATGTATCAAGTTGATACGATATCACTTCAAGTGTTATTCTGCAACTCGAAGTTTCCTTGATGCCTCTCCGACGTATAATTCCATCACCAAAGCAAGGAATGCGCTACTCGTAAAGGGACCGCTGGAAATTGTGACGGATCTTGACTCAGCTGTGCGTGCTGATATTGTGTCACACAACCAGACGGCCGCGACTATATCTGTCATTCCTTCGAATTTGAGGAGTCACCTGGACAATTCTATAGGGAAGGTATGTTCCTTTCCTTCTCTCTTCTATTTAAGCGCAGCTACTTATACTCGATGTATGATAGGATATTTTCGGTCCCCTTTTTGAGGGGTGAAGAGCGGCTATACTCTATACATCCAAATGATCTGTGAACGAAGCGGAGGAATGGTTGAGGGGGATGGGTCAATGGATACGTAGCACAGGCACGCGAAACGGTGGATAGAGAGAATGTCCTCGATTGACTTCTTATAACGAGCCGATTTTTGCTTTCGCTTAGACGACGAGAGAGTGCTGTGCATCGTTTGGGTACAAAGAGCCGTCAAGCGGTAAGAATTGATGTACCTGGCTCGTCCTCGTCGCTCATCGACAGGAGATAGTATGCGTGTGGGCGTGACTGGTGGGGCTGGACATTGTCCTCACGAGTCCTGTTAAGATGGGTGATGTCGATGACAGGCGGTTGGGGATAAACAAGTAGAGTGTATGGGTAGCCATCGATACCGGTCAGTACGAGGTCGAAGGAGGTCCATAACACGTCTAAGGGTGCGGTTGAAGTAGAGGCGAGTAGGTGCGTAGGGATAGTATCGTCCCAATATAGAGGAATCGCCCTGAATGCCGGGAAAACAGGTTCAGAGATGGGGCAACCAAACGAGCACGAAGACAGCACAACGACAAACAAGGAACAGGCCAACAAGGAACGCTGAAAGGGAAGGGGAAAAGCTCACAATTATCGTCTCCCACAACTCATCCTCAGCTCGCATCACATCCTCTACATCGGAGACCTCTTCCCTAGCGTCACGGTATTCGCGGTCTCGTCTCGTACGTGACGAGACCAAAGACCCCATCTTCATGCGCAAGCTTTGTGGACTGAGAAGTCGAAGTTTGAATGTGAAAAAGGAAAAAGGAAAATTGAAGTAGTCAAGATAGGCTTGATCCTCTGGGTCGGTTTCTCCGAGGTCCGGGGATTCAAGGTTCTGGGAGAGACGCCGCTTATCAGGTCGTTGCCCCATCCCCTCTCCTCCCAGTCCATCTTCGATATGACCTAGAGTCAGCGAAGCCACAACCGGAATAGAATGGGTGAAGAGAGTCCGAAAATGTAGGTGAATGCGTCAAAAATCGCGTCAGATTTGAAGCATCGACGGACACGCACCTGAATCCGTTCATATCCAAAGATAAGTACTACCCAATCGGTTGTGAGCACCGATTTTGCGTGGTCAGTGAGCGTCGGATGAGAGGGAACAGAGAGGGGATGATATTCGATCTCATTCTATCTCACTCCCAGGATCACGGAGCCAAGGTGAACGCAAAAAACGAAGAGTGAAGATGAACCGTGCGCATGCGCGCAGATTCTGATCTCCGTGGAGGGGGTAGTGACCAACGAAGGTACCCCAACAATGCTTAGTGGCGGCTCCCGTGCATTCCACTGGGCTCATTAGCAAATCACGATAGGAAAGGAAGAATCCGACAATCTCGCGCAACACAGCTTAGCATTGACCAAGCATTGACACAGCGTGGCGTAGAGCTCAGGTCAGAAATATCAAGATCTCGAAGCCGGGGTGATACCTATGGCTTATCTAGCCCACGACGACATACAGACGGCTTTTGTTTCCCCCCTCCCTCGACCCCTGTGGATAGGAGGTCCTCTCAGAAGCTTCAAAACGGCGTTCCCAGCTCGCTCTAGGACATGTCAATACACTCGCATTATTGTACTTGAGAAGAGATGACTCTACCTACCTCTCTAACGGCACAATTGATTGCAATCTGGAATTTTGAAGGAATATCCAGTGGTACACCCCGTCGCTTGCTGAGTTCGCCCATATACTCAGCTGTAGCAAGCTCCAAGTGCTTCAGGATGATGCAAGGGCCGTTGGTCTCTGTCATATATCTTGCCGTTCCTATGATTTCAGATGGGAGACACTCTTCGGACAAGAAATCTCTTGTCGCGGCGTAGCATTTGAAGTGATGCTCAAGGAATGTAAGACATGCCCTACCCAGGGTTGTGAAATCGACCGAACGAAACTGCGCTTGGATTTGATCGTGTGTGAAGAGAAGTGATGCCTTGACGGCTACTTTCGAAAGGTTGCTCCACTTGCGTTGATATGCTAGGACGTAAGCCTCGACTGGATTTTTGCTGATTTCGTCTGCGCACAAGTGTATATACACTTGCTCGAGACGACACATCGTCTTATCAAGCTGGTACTTGTCCGCCGCCCGCAGAACCTTCATCAGCACGCCGCGATCGGTGAATACGTGCTCTTGAGTAGGATAGCAGTCACGTAGAAGGATGTCAAGAGTGACTGAGTCCTCCACGAAGGGAATTATCGGGAGCGATGTATCGTCATCTAGAAGAGACTCTCCAGATGCTTTCGGCTGAGGAATCGAGAACATGTCGTTGAAAAACGGGGACGAAATGGAGAGGATGAGTTTGTGGACGTGGAATTTGACACCGTCTAGAGAACGCAGGATAATATCGGCGTCTGGTCTGTTGAAAGGCGAAGGTGCGTCGGTCATTTTGACGCTTGGTACCGATCTGATGTGGTTGAGGATGTCCAAAGCATTAGAGGGAAGCAATGCTTACTTCTTGTACATCAATAATGATCAGTGAGAAGCAAGAAGGATCAAGTCCCCACCGGCTCTAGCGCGGTTTGCGTAGTTGTTGAAGGTGGTCTTATTGAATGAAAGTGTGAGAACATGTGTGGATTGCACTGCGCACTTCGAACGCCTTGTGAGCTTCTTTCACACACGAGGGACTGCGGAGAAGGGAAGCTCCTTTGTACTTCACAAAGCTTTACACAGTCTGCCGCAATAGAAGCGATCCATTTGAAACCCATGAGCGCAGCAGAAGATATCTAGCTCAGTCTGACATGTACCCTCTCCTCATGTTCGAATCGTAAAGGCTTCATAACCCCATATGGATGGATTAATTGAACGAGAAGACAAAGCCCTCGAGAGCAAACAACGTCATCGGTTTGATATCGTGCTTTTCCCTAGAATCGTGGCTTCCTCGAGGGCACGGAACTGGTGGTGCTCGCAGGAAATTCCGGCTTCAAGCTTCAACATGTTAGGTCGGATTCAACGTCTAGTCTATGACTCCTGAAATACACTGACCAAGAGTGACTAGTGAAACTCCCAATGGAACTCTGGACGATGGTTATCTCCAGCGACGAATTTCAGGATCACACCTCTCTATTACCCCTTCAAATTGTTTCGAGGCACCTGCATGCCCTTGTGACGCCCATCATATATCGATCAATCGCGATAGTGTATTCCGGATCGGAAGACTTCATTGAATGGGCTATTGCGCACGGCGGAGGACACGCTCGTGGTATTGAAGATCTTTGTCAGTCATATTTCCACTTGCTCACTTCGTATTCTGCCCACAAGAATGTGACACACCGAAATGTAGTCTGGGAACCGCAAGTCCCCCATCCCACCTTTCCACACATTTCCATCCCGTTCCACCGTCTACCGAAATTGCAAGCTACGTTTTCAATGAATCCGCTATTGGCCTCATACACCGCCTACCTCGTCTTTAGGCCACTCCATTGGAGGGCTTCGTTGGTCATGGGATGGAACCATATCATCAAGATCGGATGGGCCGAAATTAGCAATATCTTACCCTTCTTCAACAACGTACGCTGCATCTCTGTTTGCCCGAACGTCACCTTTCCCTTTGAAGTCCTCCGCAGTCTCCCCAATCCAGGTCGACTCACGCATCTACGAATCTTAGACACAGGGAGCGCTGAAGAACTTCTCTCTCTCTTGCCGCTTCATCCAAATCTTCAGAGCATCGCTGTTATTGGTACCGAACAAGTGATCATTCAACGTTTAGAGCGGTTTCACGATGCTGCTATTGAACTCCCCAAGTTGAATTCGCTGGAGACCGACCAGGGGCTTTGGGGTTTCCTCGCTCGCCGTCTGTCAGAGTCGTCACTCAGTTCACTGAAGCACTTTTCGATCAATACCATCCCTACTCCTATGCCCCCAATTCCGACACTGAACAATCTCCGAAGCATTCAAATACCACCCAAAGGGATTTCACTCGTTACTGAGCTTGTCCGGCACCTTCACAATGTAGAATATCTCTCAATCATGGTCGTAAAATCAAATGTAAGTTACCTTTGATGCGATCTACGTCCACCTACTCACCATACAACCGTATGATTACATAGGACGCTGTGAAAATCCCCAGCCTCTTCAACATCCCATCTATATCCCTCAAATACATCTACGTTGGATTATACCTCCCAAGTTCTGGATCCCATGATCCATCGCCGTGCGTCCTCTTCGACCGATTCAAGGAGCTAGTAATCGTGGATGTAGACAACCTCTCTGAAGACGATCCCGCTTTCCTTGTCCGCTTTCTTCGCAATGTGAAGGATCCCGTGGAAGTGTACTTCGCAGGAAGTCCAGAGCTATTTCGGTCGTGGTGGGAGAAAGCTGAAGAGGAGGTTGAGCGTGCTACTAGGAGCCCGTAGGTAAAGGATCATACCATCTTCGAGTTTCGACTCCTTTACCTGGCTTACTGGCGCATTAGCTTACCAGGCTAGGACCCTGAATCTAAGGGTACGCGATTACGTTGTAGAAACGATTTGAAAGAATACGAACGACAAACACTCAGTGACTCCTATTCTCTTCCCCTTGGTACGGAGGCATCGTCCAATGCATTGGACGGCAAGCCGTTCGAGCTGAAGCTCTCTCACAACACACTTATCGTGCCCGTATCAAGCTCCGCCTTTGCTAGAGCAAGAACTCGGTTTGATGACGACTTGGAGGAGCTTGGACGTTCCCAGAATGAACTTTTTAGATCTACGAGAATCAAATTATTTACGAAGTCAATGCCCTCGAGAGCAAACATCGTATGTATTTATGATCCGATTGATCTGTCATCTAATCTCTTTTTCCTCCCTCGAAAGAAGAAAAACCAAAGTCGACAACCTTCGTCGACCGAATTCCGTCTTCAGCATGATAGGTAAGAGCGTTCAATTATTCAGTGACTCCTAGGACGTAGTGATTCATTCCAAACAGCGAAACTCCCTGTTGAACTCTGGGCGACGGTCATCGCCAGCGACGATTCTCAAGATCGGACTTCACTCTTACCCCTCCAACTCGTCTCAAAACAGCTACATGCCCTCGTTACCCCTCTTATTTATAGTTCGATCGCAGTAACCTATTTGGGTTCCGACGATTTCGCCCAATGGGCTACAGCACACGGCGCAGAGCAAGTTCGTGGTATTGAGAATATTGGTCAGTCATTCTCCCTTCCTCACTTTTGTGCCTCGCTCACAGGTGGCCTACGACGTAGTCTGGGAACCACAGGCCCCATATACTACCTTCCCGCACATTTCTATCCCATTCCATCGCATTCCAAAGCTGTACCAGACGTTCTCGCTCAATCCATCACTGGCGACCCACACCTATGGCCTTATTCTTAACCCATATCATGAGAGGGCTGGTCTCATCAGACCATGGAAACACGCCGTCGAGATTGGATGGGCCGAGCTTCGCAAGGTTTTACCGTTTTTCACAAACGTGCACCGCATCTCCGTCTGCTGCTCGGTCCCCTTCCCTTCCAACATCCTACTCGATCTTCCTACACCTGGCCAACTGACGCACCTGCGAATTTACATTTCGAAGAGAGCCGAAGAGCTTATCCCTCTCCTCAAGCAGCACCCGAATCTTCAACTTATCCAGATTCCCTATCCAGGATATGTCGCCATTCCCGAGAGGTTTTATGACACTCTGGTTAATCTCCCTAGACTCACTTCACTCAAGCTTGGTCCGAGTCTTTGGGTCTTTTTCTCTCGACAATTGTCCACGGCGTCATTCAGTGCGATCAAGCACTTTTCAATGGACGATATCCCTACTCCCCTGCCCCCGATCTCCATGCTGAACAATCTCCTGAGCTTCCAAACAATGTCCGAGGATATCTCGAGCCTTCGACGGCTTTTACAGCACCTCAATAGCGTCAAATATATCTCACTCACAGCTTCAACATCCGATGTGAGCTTTTGTTTTTTTCTCTCAGTGTCTTGTTCGACCGGCTCAAACATAGAATAGGACGTTACCTATATCACCATCCTTTTCAATATCCCGTCCCAAAATCTTGAATACATTTTTCTCGAATCATACTTCCCGCCATCTGCGTTCGAAGCACCACCGCCATCTTCTCTCTTTGAACGATTCCCAGCACTGGTGATCGTTGATGTTGATGACGTCTCTAACGCAGACTTTGGCGTGTGGCGCTTTCTTCGTAACCAGAAAAACCCTGTGAAGGTGGAACTGGGAAGTCTTGAACCGCTGTGGTCGTGGTGGGAGGGGGCGAGTGAAGAGGTTGATAATATTACCAAGGAGTAAAAAGTAACTGTACCTGATAAGTTGCCCACTCATTTGCGATCGCTTTGAATTCTGACATCCAGAATATGTCGACCGAAATGTTTCTATTCTCATCATGTGCGCCGAAAAACCTACAGAGTGTCCGTTTCGTGCAAGGATACACTAGAGTACATGTAGCAATGGCATGAGCGTACCACGACGAAGACAACGAGCGTGCGTCTGGAAGTTCAGGCGGAGGGCCCGAAGATGAGAATAAGAGATGTGTATTCAAGTATAGGGAAATCAACACGAGATACATGCGATGCAGGTAATGGCCAGAGATAGGTGTGACAAAGTGATGCAAGTAGATACATGATGGCGATTATAAGGAAGTCCATGGGACACGGAAGACCAACGATCACAATCAGGGCTTTTACCCAGAATTCCAATCCCTATGCACACAGTCTCTACTCGCCAGAGAAGCCTCTACCGGAGCACCTCCTGGTCCCCCAC
>BEWF01001191.1:0-18074 GCA_002583695.1 Pleurotus salmoneostramineus | reverse complement strand
CGACGAGCTGCAGATATACTCTAATCACAGATCGCGTCTGCTACACCCACGCGAGCTTCATAGCCGAAATATATACGGATTCGAACGGAAGCTAATCTCGCAGTCTTTATTTTTGGGATCAACCCAGAAGACATGTTCAATTGAGAGGTAAAGATATACAAAGGGTTGACGCAAGGATATGTGAATTATCAGAGATTGCCTGAGCTATAACATACGTGATGTGATCACCGTACGAATGAAAAAGTTTGACCTATTCCATGGACGGGTAAAGAGTATGGGATAAGGAAAGGGCCAAGAAGCTCGGCGGACATGATCATGATAGAACGAAGTACGATCGACTCTAAGCAGGAAGGGGGGAGACTAACGCAGTAATGTGATAGCAGGGGGATAGGCCAAGACGTAACGAGAAAAAAAGCGTTTATGCCTGATTAGCAGAGCATAACAGCCACGGCAGCAACGACGCCAGCAAGAATCTTGGCACTTGAGCCAATGGCAATAGCGCCATCAGCTTGGCTGGCAGCAGCAGCGGTACCAGAGCCAGAGACCGATGATGAGGTTGGTTTGGCAGTAGGTGTGGTCGTGGCAGGGTTGACGCTTGGTTTGGAAACCGTGCCAGTGGGCGAGCCAGCGAGGGGGGCGGTCGACTGGCCGTTAATTTGGGCCTCAACTGCGGGGGAGAACTTGCCAGTCATTTCGGTCATGCTAGACATCCGCAAGTGAGACGATGCGCTCATACTATTCAAGAAACAAGAACTTACCGGAACTTGGATGAGAACGCGAGCATGGGGTACTGGGGTTGAGCAGGGTCCTTTAAGTTGACCGATTCGAATCGGACGAAGCTAGTAACCGATGAGCAAGAGAACGCAAACGACAGCATCCTAAAGACGTACTATTCAGCGCTATCAGGGCCAATTTGAGGGTTGGGGGTGAATTGGATGCTTGACGTGGTGGAAACGTCAACATTGTCGACGATGAGTTGGAGGCTCGTCTGGACACAAAACATCGATCATCGCTGGCAGAAACGTGTCGATAAAGGATACGTACCTGTTGTTGGGCGTTACCTGCGTACACAGAGACCCTGGTGAAGCCCCAGTCCTTCAAGCTGGGTGCTTTTCCGTCATCTTGCCAGGTGATAGAAGCGACCTTTCCTCCAGAGAAAGTAGTCGATGCGGTGGGGCTAGTGATCTACACCTCAAATCAGCCAAACTGCCCACTTCACCCTCCCATCAGAGAAAAAACTCACGAAGACGCTCGCGAAAGCAGACGCAGAGCAGGCGAGGGTGATCAAGGCAGACACGAACATCGTGTTATAGCTTGTGGGTTAAGTGAAAACGAGTGTGTGGGTTTGAGAGAGTGGAACGGGTTGCACGAAGGCGAACGACCAAGAATTGGACAGAGGCGAAGGTTTACGTCGAGATGAGCGTTGGGAAGAGAAAGTGCTTGCAGCCGAAATCACGAAATATTAAAGGAGCGGACGGAGTTGGAATCTTGACTCAGGGTCCCAGATAACCAAGTCCTCTTAGCCCTTGGCACTCTCCTGTGCGTGCCCCTGTCCTCGTATCACCCGTTCCTCGTGGATCTGTGCCTCCGGAACGTAAGCCACCGAAGGCAGGGTGCACTAAATACTACCCATTAATTTTGCTGCTACCTACTTTCTACTACTTCCTCGTTGCATATCTACATATCTATCCATATCTGATCCATTCGGACCGGCATCAATAATACCACGATCATGAGAAATGCAACGCAACCATCTCCAGGTTGACGACCATCGTGCGACTGGCCCAGCATGGCTGCCGCAGCGCCTCCGAAAGGCCAGTGATCCAGTGATCCCTGACGCTGGGTTTCACCGGGCTCGAGATGGGTGGGTGTGACAAAAAAGAAAGAACACAAGCGACCGTCAAATTTCGAATGATCAACGGCGCCATGTTTGGGCATTTTGTAAGTTTGACGAAATATTGTGACTGTGGCGGCGGGATGCACAATCTAGGGTTCCTCTGAGGTTCCTTCATTTATTTAGTACGTCAGTCTTAGTGGTAATTGAACCCCTCGACGACTTACTTCCTCGTATTTACGTGTAAAGATGCATGCACTCGTGAATTCCCGAGGTCTGCACGCCCACGTCGACAAACATGCCATACCATTCTACTCGGCTTATGTAGATTCTAGAGCACATGGTCTGAATCTCCTGCCAGCCACGATGCCACGCATGAAAGACTAGCTGATTTAGAGGCGACCATGGACGGTAGGTGGCATATTCATGAAAACCAAGAAAACAGTGACATGTAGATCAAACCAGAGAGTGTATGTACGAGAATTGTGGTATCATCGTAAAAGGGATCGTAATGGCAACTACAATACAGAAAAACGAACGAAAACGCTAAGATTCCGGGGGGAGGCAGAGGACATGAGGAAACATATAATAAACAGTTATGCAAAGGGGAGCGACCGACATGAGATGATATGATACAGAAAACAAAGTTACATTGTAGGGGTGAGGGAGGGAGGGTATCTTATATCTAATCGTAAAGACGAAAAACCAAGAGTCGAAAACCAAACATAAATTGACATGAATCTAGGTCTAAAGAGCGCTCGATGGATATAAACATTTACCGCCAGACATGTTGGACGTGCTGTTGCTGACTCCACGCACCGCCATAATCAGGTCGCTGCTGCTCTTCGATAGCATTTTGGGCTGCATTATGCTGCCAAGTGGGTTGAGGAGGGAATGGATTGTGTTGTTGATGCTGATGGTGGGTGGGTGGCATACTCATGTCATGAGGCGCACCGGGATCGAGAGGCTTCATCTGGTAGGGCGCAGGGACATTGTACGCGACCTGCCCTTGTTGGTTGTAGTGGGTATCATACGGAGAGCTGGTATGCGGGGGAGGTGTCATATAAAAGGGACCATTGGGCGGGGCGGACATGACGGAGTTGGGTGTTTCATATACAGGAGGGCTCGAATGGGGTGGGGACGGCTCGAAATTCGATGGAGGCGGCGGCATCGAGTTTCCACTCGCATGTGTATACGGTGAGCTAGCTGCGGAAGTTGCATGACCAAAAGGACTCGGCGCAGATCCATACGAACTAGCTCGAGTGTGATCAGCACCACCAGCGGACCCATCGTACGAGTGAGGAGAGTCGTATGGCACAGTAGGCTGCGCATAGACGTGACTCGGTGGCATGGACACATCTGAGATGGGAGTCGTCTCTGGGCCACTCGGTTGCCTAGCGTGGGTCGGACTATACTCACTATACGGAGAAGAGTACGCGATAGGCGATGCCAAAGATCCACGCGAAACAGGGAGGGGTGGGATATGTTCATGACGAATTGACGAGGAACGAGAACGACTGGTATACTGCACCCCATCATGAGCAGGCTCTCGTTCAGGGGGTGGAGCAGGAGGAGCAAATTCTTGAGGCTGCTGCTCCGGGACAATTCCGTCGAAGGGATTATCCACAAGTGGTGTAGCTGGTGAGTAAGGATCTGCGTCAGACAATGCCAACCGTGCTCGAGCACGTCTAACGAGGGGCATTCTGGCCTTGGGCGCATCTAGTGCATGGGCATTAGTGTCGCGAAAGCGTACCGCCAAAAGAGGGTCCTTGTCTCTATCCTTGCCCTTCGTCTTATCCTTCTTCTTCGAACGAGGCAGTTTTGGAATTGCTCCAGAAACCTCTGAAGCAGTCAGAGTAGTGGATATCGACGAAGTGGTGGTAGTGGTAGAGACGGACAGACGACGACTGCGAGGAACCATGAATGTGGCAGTCGAAGCGGGATCCTTGAAGTCGATTGGGGTAGATGAATGGATACGCGACCTGGGATCGGAGGGTGACAACAAAGAGGGTTCAAGACCATCACCACCCATAGCAGCAGTGTTCAAAGCCAACGAACGATCAAACTGCGTGGTGTCGTGTCTGGCGTCGGCCTCACCCCGAACTGCACCTTCATCAACCTCCCCATCATGAAGAACCTGAGCGTCGGAGAACTTGCGCTTGAAGCTCTGAGCACAACCAGTCTCTCGACCAATGGAAGCTCCATGTATCGCAGAGACTTTCTTCCTCAAGAGGTTCGTCAACTTGCTAGCGTCCTCCCACCCTAAACCGCTGCTCCGATGCCCAGCTGACTGTATCCCAGCCAAACGACACGACCAGAACGTTCGCGCGGTATCACTTGCAATGACGTCGGCTCCCACGAGAACGTCTTCCTTCGCCTGCGGAGCCCACATCGCGGTCGGTTGTGTCGAGTGCGCATACGAACAAATCAACGTCGCATCGAGAACCATATGCCCAAAGCCATAAAAGTCGATTGGGATAGTGGGACATGTAGCTGGTGCTGGGGTGGAAGATCGTAGATCCACATATACGCGGGCAGCATCAAGGAAAGCGTGAGCGGCATTGACGAGACCATAAATAGCTTGATGGAGAACGGGTCGTGCGCGAGTCTCAGGAGCATCCGCGCTGGCTGAACTTTGATGCGAACGTACAAAAGGAAGGTAGAGTCTGATCACCAGCCGATTAATGATGACCGCCGTCTCAGCCTTCAAGAGTGCCGAAGGCATTCCACCTTGACTTCCAGCCGCATTGACATCAGTACCAGACTCCCATTCTTCTGTAAACTTCGCAAGGGTGGCCCTCAGTTCAGAATCATAAGAAGCGGCCTGTTCGAAAGAATACCCGTTCTTGCTCATTATCCGAACTTGAACGATTTTAACGAGCTGCGCTAAGCTAGAAGGCAAACGTAGAAAAAAAAATTGGTATTAATTGTGTAGTGTAAAAAAACGATGTGACGTACCGACAACGAAGCTCGAACTCGGTCATCATGTCCGGCTCATGCCCGAGGACGCAAGGGAGGAGGGTAGTATGGGGGGACGTCGTTTCATAAAACATAGACGCGGGGTCGCGCTCTTGGATTGCGATATACTCATGCAATGGGGAAGAGGGGGAGGGTAAGGGGAGGTGCGAAGAAGAGATCATGGGCGGATGGTTCAGCGAGTCAGAAACGAACCTATACAATCGAAAGGGTTAGAGAATTCCACATAGAAAACGACGATGGAGCCGAAGGAAGGTATGAAATGAGCTAGAGTCACGCACAAGTCATAGAACACCACTTCCCACCACACCCTTCTCTTGAACTCTGTCTGCGCGCTACGTTGCATTTCTTCGCGTGGCACGTCGCCGTTCCCATCAAAGCTATCATCCGGATCCCTGTCGAGCTCCAGCTGCTTAGCCACAACCACCATCTTACCAACCTATGAGAAAATGTCGCTTGTCGGATCAGGAACACAGATGGAGCGAGCAAGGCACTCGCCAAAGAAAGGACATCATCTCGAGTGGCATCCGGCAACGACGACACGGTTCGAGCTCTTGTAAAAATGTACTTGACCTGCCAGAGACAGGCCAAAACATAGTCGATGCTCGCAGGTTGCTTTTGAGGTTCGCTGTCTGCCATCCACAACGCTTGAGCTGAGAGTTTGGAGAGAAAATTCGAGTCCACAAGCCGATCCGTCGAAGGTCGAGCTTGAAGATGATTTGTATCGAAGGGGTGAGATGGAGTAGAACTAGGGAAGGGCTGCAATGTGGAGGTGGTGGTATGAGTAGAAGTTCCAAAACCTTTATGAGACATAAAATTCGGGTTCTGCTCCCACTGACGGGAAGCTTGCTCTCCTTCCTCGAAGGGTAGGCCTCCCTTACCTGAATCAATGCTTTGGCCATCAACGACCATCTGTCCTTCATTGGCGTCGCGATCGTCGTAAATGCTCTCTCGTCGTAGCTCGTTACCTAGGGCGAGGAGAGCGCAGACAGAAGAAAGGAATGCGAGTCCCAGCGGTCGGTCATTGGGCGACGGCCCAGTTTCTACCATAGCAGCGACCCGCTGCATGAAGGATGGGTAGTCGAGGATACCACCCGCATGATCGTGGTGGTCCACGACACTTAGCAGAGCCTGGATCTCTGACAGCGGTGGCAGGTACATCAGAACAGCAGGCGTAACGCCATAGCGACTAGGAGTGGGGGTCCTTGGGGCTGAAGAAGTGGGGAACACATATTCATTGGGGACGTGTGGCTCTGCGAGGATATGATACGCCGAGGGAGGCGGAAGACCAGAGTTTCCTGAGAAATCGTCCTCAAGCAAGGGAACTTCTCGAGAGAGACTCGGAGCTTGTGATACACTCAAATAAGGTGCAAATTGAGCATCGGAGTTCGGTGGAACGTCACCAGAGGAAGATGCAGTCGTCGGAGGGCCAGATCGGAGGGTGACGAGGGCAGGCTCGAGCTTAACGCTATTGGGGTGCTTATGGAGGTCGGTTTGGTTGAGTGTTGACTCCGATACGAAGCTCAGAGATCTGGCTGGGGCCTTGCCTTTGCCAGAATTGTCGTAAAGAGAGGATAAGTCAAGACCAAGGTCCCTCAGGAAGAGTATACCATCGTCGCCCAACTCGTTCGGCGAGTGAAGCCGAAACGCTCCAGCGAGGAACGTGCCAAATATAACTGCTGCAGGGATACCCATGGCAGACCTGTCGCCCCGGCAAGGGGGCGCGAAGACGGAATGGTAAGGTTGATTGAGAGGCACAGAAGGGCGATTGCAAGGAGGAGGGTGTATGTGTGTATTTGAAGGTCCGGGGGTCGAGTTACATGGATTTGTCGAAGAAGTGGGAAGTAATTGAGACATAGCAGTGTCATTCGGAGGAGACTGCTGAAGCGCAGAGCTAGAGGATGGAGGGTAGGCAGATTGGAAAGGTGGGGGAGCGATGCCAGACGTTAATTGCGTGAGTGTCGTCTCGACCTGGATCATGCGATTATTTAGGGAATGCAAGTCCCTAAGAACAAGTCAGAGGGCAATACGACACAAGATGACACATGCCCTCACACTTTTTCCGCTGCTGCTGGCGAGTATATGCAGCGGCTCACGGTATCTCTCTTTACACAACTGGCGCACGGGTTGCGACGATCACATTTGAGCTTCAATCGTTTACACTGTCATCGAAAGCATAAGCCAACGTTCGCGGGTGAAGGCCTAGGACTGACCTCGCCGCAAACCACGGTTATTCGCGAGCGCATTTGGCTGCGAAAAGACGATATTGAATTTTAGCAAGACATGTCGTATGTCTAGATGTTGGGAACATACGGGCCAGTGGTCTGAGAAGTCGTTGACGCCGTTACGGACGGCGCTGGAGGAGCTGCGGTCGCCATGGACGACGATGAGGAGGGTTGGGTTGGGTCGACGTCGTGGGGAGGAGGGAAGGAGGTATTCACTGTCTCTGGGCCAGTGTGACGGTCAGGAGGAAATGGGGGTGACGGAATTGTTCGCGCGTCTTGGATCTTCTTCTACAAATAACTTACAATATTCCCTTTTGGGCGTTTTCCAAAAGAATATTTCTTTCCAATATGCGGCAGAAGCCGAAGCTAATAACTTAGCAGGGACCACGCTGGGTAGCGCCCAATGCACTTACTAACTTAGCATTCGGTCGTACGTCTTTCATTCTGATCATTCATCTCCTCGTCCTAAGGCTGCCAGCTCTTCACCTCCATGAATCTTGAAACTGCCGCCTACTTTTCCGCGTCGACTTGGTTTGGGTCCTTGCTACATTGTCAGGCACCGACAATGACTTACGTTACTTCTTGTAGCCATCAAATAAAGTTCCCCGTCCGGCTTGGCATTCAGGTGGCCGCTCTGCACTAAAGCGCGCGGTCTCCGTCCTGCCTACTCTACGCGTGTGCTCCCGTGGAGCGTTAATTGCGTTGAGGACTGAAGGTTTGACGTGCTCAGCGCCGCGTCCAAATACAGTTGGCTTGATGGTCGTTAGCGCATGCTGTTTGCGAGCAAAGCTGCATGGGGGGATGGAGGCGAGGACGAAACAGGCAACATAGGCAACGCGGCACCATTGTCTCTTTCAAACTCCGCGAATGCTAACTGATTAAACTATTAATTTACTTAGCCGGACCCTGATCGCGCCCTTTTAGTAGCACGGAAGTATTTGCCTCCATGACCCTGAAAGTGGGAAAGACTTGCCCTCGGTCCCCAATGCGGCATCGAACGGCAAACTGCAGCGTCCCCCGTGCTCATGTGAGGTGTGTATGTGTTTTGATCATAGATCAATCATCAGACACTCACCAATGCCCCACTACGCCTCTGATAGTTCTCGAACAAACGGTACCGAGACAAACCTCATACTGACTTCAAGTACCCTGGTGCACTGTCCCAAACATTCAATATTTAACGCTCAATCATCACCTCATCGGTGGTAATCTCATGAATCGCCTTCCAGACAACTGTTAATACGTGATCTCGGTTATCTTGCCTAGATATGTACATCCATTTCCCCGTTACACCATACTTGTCCGAGGGCATCCAGCCTAAGTATTCAAGGAATGGCATGCGGCTACGGATAACGCTGCCTTTAGCCGGGCATGCGGACGCTCCTCTGCCTCTCCTCGCCCCACACGTCTACTTACACCACTCCCATAGCCTGAGCTCTTGTCCCGGCGGCTCAGCCGCCAAGTCTCTCCTCATCATTCCAGCCGTGGTTCATCCGCAAATCCCGATCGCAGACCGCGCTAACCACCGCGACTTCGGGTCGGTCGAGCGTGCTCATACAATGCGGATACCATCTATCCATTGAGCAGATGGGTATCATTCTCTTGCACCCCTCATCAGGAATGCCCAGCACGACAACTCAACTGTGTGATCTAGGATTGTTCCCGCACCGAAGCAACGTTGGCAAAATTGTCCAGAGTTCTCTCGCCCACAAACAACCTATGGCTAGATCTCTAAATGCCAGCATCGCCAAGCTTGCCCCATCCGAAAATCCCGTACTTAGGTATGCCGCACTGGCAGTAGCCGCACCTTCGCCGCCTGTAAGAGCTTCGCACTCTCCCCACTCAGGCAAGCGACAATAGACTAGAGTACTCTGTTTTGACCATTCATTGACAGCTGTTCGTCCGTATCCCTTTCAGGTCCTTTCGAATGCCGCCACGTTTAAAAATACACCCCGTGTAGCTCATGTATTTTACCAGCATTCAGGTAGAGATCTCGCCTGGGAACGACATCCCACCCAACCGGCGGCATCCACCATGTCTCTCCCCTTATCATTCCTGATGCCCCTATGGCCCTGTCTATATCATTCTCATGCAAGGTTACCTTCCGGTTCCTCAACCCGACGTATGTTATAAGGGTCGCAATTGGACGCTCACTTCCATACGTATCCTCCAAGTCCGTATACCCTTTCAAGGATCGTCCCCCCTAACTGGGCAGGAATTCGCTCATGGAACTTTTAGAAGATGGTCTTAACGTTCAACCATCTGAAGACTTTACGACACCTCCCCGGGCCAGCCCCAAGCCCAGGACAGAAACTTCCTTGATAACGATAATTCTGAAGAACCGAACTCGTCTAGATTCTTCAGCGGCGTTCTCGGTATCCCCACGATGACTTACAAGAGGTTGACGTTGGGGGCTCACTTCTTTCCCATATGAGTCATATGATTCACTGGATTCCTCTCACACTACGTTGGTCCTTCCACCACGACCTGTAATAACCAAAAGCGCCACGAATTCATTTTATACCCTTATGTAAATGCACCGCAATACGAGATGCAAAAATACCGCTATGTTTCCATTCCATTGCAATAAGCTCAAGAGGGCGATTTATTCACCCAGCCTTCACGGGATGCCGCTGAGGCATGAACAAAGTATATTGAGCAGATGACTATCTATAGGCTTAACAACTCTCGCGGGAGAAGCATGCTTTCATAGTGCTGTGAACATATCCAATGTAAGCCCGCGACGTAGCTACGCTGCACACATGCCACTGTCACCAAAGACGACTGCACCCACAACCGAAATTGACACACAGATCTCATTGCATCTGTTGCTAAATCGTTTATCAATTCACGATTCTTCGACCCCATCGTCCGAATCCGCACAGCAATAATACAATAAGATGAAGATTATTCATAGTGTAAATCCCCAGGACAATCGCCGATTTAGTGACGCGGGTTCCCACTATTACCGAGGGCGAACGGATTGAATTGAATGTGAACCCCACGGTCAAATTTGGCTCAATCCACCTTCTTCTAATCGATGTCACCTACCATCAGAACGCCACAACGCCGTCGCCCCCATCAGAATCCATATTTCCTTCCTGGATCATGTTTCTCGTCATCTGTCGTAAAGCTTGCACGGCCATGTCCAAACCGCTAGATAACGATAACTTAGAAAAGCCACCAATCAGTGTTATTGGGTTCTCGTGGTCCGTTAGAGCTTCGCGAAATCTATTTGCACACGAGTAGCGATTAGAAAGAAGTCTTGCGACAGCCTGATCTTCTGAGGGTCCCCATCATTATAAGTCGTAGTCTTTGGGGCCGTGAGCTTGGGACAACGCCAGCAGGCCGCAATGACAGCAGATTGGATTACGTCTAAAGGGTAAGGATTTGAGAGGCTAGATCTTCGAGTCAGCGAGCCGGCACAGGTTACTGAAAGCAAGGATCAGCCATATCCGCGTATATCAACATGAAAGAGACGGAAGGCAGCTCATGAACAGATTAACCTATGCAGGCGCAGGTGTGACATGCGAAGCCGGCGGCAGAATCATTTATCTGTCATATTAGCAAGGGGGTACCAGTCGAGCCAGGCATGAGGCGAGCCCATTCTCCTTGGAGACAACTCGGAAGGGACAGCCAACAATGAATGTCTCGAGTGTTCATTTGGCGGTCATAGTGCGGGAGGTGTTAAGCAGTGATGATGCGTTCAAAATGAAATAAACGGATGGAGCAGAGGAATCAGGCGAAGCAAGCCGGATGGGGGAGGTATAAAAAGTCGTCGACGAGATATTGCCAAATCCTTAGACTCGAGAACCTTCCTCTGATGATCATGGGCCTACGCCTCATCGAGCGATATTCAAGCGATATCGATTGGTAGCGACATTCTGAGTGATCCAAAGCATCGCCCGAGCAGCTTGGAGCAAAGATAGACGATAACGCGACAACGTCGCACACTCAGTAAGTAGTCAAAAGGCAAGGGCAATTGGTCCGCCACTGCTAAGCGCCCATCTCCGCGCGATCCACGTTAGAGGTAAGTTGACTCCTAGCCAAATAGGTGCGATAAAGGGGTAGCTTTGCAAGCTCATGAGGCTTGACTTTTCCGAGGCTATCGACGGGCTGGTCGCTTGCTACGTATATTCGACTTTCTGCGGCACTGGAGGCCTCAAGAAAAGCACTGCCGAAGCACACGAAACATTTGCGGAATCATTCTCCGGAGAGTTTGAGGTTGACGTCTCGGCACGAATGGCTCAAGGAAGATTTCCATGGCAGAGCTCTTGAAAAGTAGCATTCAGCAGCGAATTGGGGTGATAAGTAATGAGATGAGTCGTAGTAGGTGGGTAAATGTATATGTACGATTGTATTATGAGCGTGTGGTCGCGACCGGTTACAAGTCTAATGGGTGAGTGAGTTTATGCAGGGGGGTGAGTGGAGTTTCGTGATCGTCAGCCTCTCGAGCAGCTTCAACGTAGGATCGCATGAGTCCCACAGCTTTGGTCAGATTCTGTGCGTATTTAGCCGAAACAGGGACGACGTCAAGTGAACCAAGGTTGGTAGAGACCCACTCTTCTAGGTGGACGAGTTTACTTTTAGCCTCCTCTACGGCCGCGTCGTCACCAGTGGGAGCGAGCAAATCAGCCTTGTTGGCGATGACCATCTTGGCTTTCGTGCTCATACCAGGCTTGTACTTTTCGAGTTCTTCTCTGAGTACCGCGAGTTCTTCCCAAGGCGCAGGTTGAGAGAAATCGACAACGTAAACAAGGGCAGGCGAACGCTCGATTGCACGAAGGAAGGAATGGCCCAGACCGACGTTGTCAGAGGCACGCGAGATTAGGCCGGGATTATCAGAGATGGTGAAACGGAAGTCTTCTACCGCATCGAAGAAGTAGCCTGGCCGATGTCGCTCGGACGCTGCACTGTCGCCAGACTGATCCCGAAGGGAGGATGATTCTCCAGTCTCGGACGGGATGCGATCCGCAGCCTCTTCCTGAAGTTGCTGTTCTATGATCGTTTCGTCATATACAGTATGATCATGGAGGCTTCCCTCGAACGTGCCATCTTCAGCCACCCGAACCACACCCACAACAGGGTTCAATGTCGTGAAAGCATAGCTAGCAACTTCGCTTTTAACCCGACCTCCGGTCAGAGCGCGGAGAAAAGTGCTCTTCCCAGCATTAGGCATGCCAACAAGACCAATATCGGCAAGTAGCTTCAGTTCCAGAACGAGAGTGACGCGTTCTCCTTCGTGGCCGCGAGTAGCAAACTTTGGTGAACGGTTCTCATTGGAGACGAAATGCGTGTTGCCGAGTCCGCCCTGACCACCAGAGGCGATGAGATGTCCTAATGGAACTTCTCGCTTTGTTCCCAACGGCGCATCGACAGAGGATTCCACTTCTTCAGCCTTGTCCAGATCAAGGTATATCGGTTGTTCCAAAGCTCGACTACGAAATGCCTGCCGACGTTCGCGCTCCAGCTTGTACATTGTCTGCTCGGCTTCTTTGAAGGCATCGCGTTCCACGTTATCCTCCGCAGAACGAGGGTAATGAACCCATCTATGGTCGCGCATTTTCTCCCGTTTCTCCGATGGGCTAAGTTCTTTCAAAGATTCTTCTTCGGCCTCCCATTCATCTTTCGCGCGTAGGGGGTGATCCCTAGGAAGTTCACGAACAACAGTGCCGACTGGCACTTTTATGATCAAGGGGGCTCCAGATTTCCCACTCTGCCAAGTCCCGCGACCGTGACCACCTGCTTCTCCGTGTATTTTCTTGGGTATTGACGAGAGTGTGCTCAGATGAGGCGTTGGTAGGATGTAGACGTCCCCTCCACGTCCACCATCACCTCCGGAAGGCGGTCCGTTCGGAACGAACTTTTCTCGGTGGAAAGCAGCACATCCGTTACCACCCTTCCCTAGCAAAGGTTGTCAGCTAATGACAGTGTGGCGAGTACAAGATACATACCCCCGCGTACGTTAACAATAAGATAATCAAGGAATGATTGGCCCTACGCGTCGATAAGTTGATGCATAGTCACAACCTGAGCTCATGACATACGCCTTGCCTCCGTTTCCACTCGGTCTTTCTCTGTCCGTGTAATTTATCCCGCAAAGCTCGTCGCTCCTCCGGACTGAGCTCGCTTGTTATAGATGCATCAGATATTGAGCGCCTTTGAGTAAAGCACGACCATGGATGATTTTGTGAGAGAAGTCGGCGAAATGGTTGTGAAGGTAAGAGGGAAAGCATACACAAATAACGCGTGGAGTCGCTCAGCACTGCCACTCTTGCCGATGCTTGTTCGCGCTCGAAACTGGCAACTCAGTTACTTGAACTCCGACGTTAGTTGTCATTATCGGTGCGACTACTATAATAGACTCTGCGATACTCTGAATCCTGGCGGCGATTCATGCAGGCGTATACACTCTCGGCTGGCCAGCGCTGTCGAACGATGCAAACTTCCAGTAACTAAAAGATTGAAGGCTATCACCTCAACAAACGGTCTCTGGAAGTGCGAGGCTTACCTTGCGTGACGCTGGGCAGCGATGTTCCTGACGACCCATTTCAAGGCCCCTGGGACTGGCGGCTGTAAAACGATTTAAGCAACACGGATAAGCTCGCAGCGCAAGAAGAAGTTGCACGGACCCAGCTAGGCACTTGATTGCTATCATGGTTGCCGATTATGAACGGTATAGCCTTGAAAAGACCTCCCTCAGCCTTGATGTGTTTATCCAATGCTAGTTGACAGATAGTAACACGTTGACCACCCGAGAAGAGAGGATGAAACTTTGAAGTCGAACCTGACATCATTTCATCGAACTCAGCCTTCTCGAACTTGCCTAATTCCTCAGGCGCAAGTGTAGGAATCTACAGCGTGTCTTCAGAATAGTCTAGCTAAAATACACAAAAGCACTCACCTCATCATGAAGATGCTCAACCAAGGGATCTGCGAATGCTGCCAGGAGAGTCCTAATCCTGGCTCCATCGTACGTCTCTTCCCCCACGGCTATTCTTTCGATGTACTTTTGAAAGTCTTTCAATGGGCCCTGGAATGCTTCGTGCTGCTCTTCGTTGACATCCATGGACAGCTTCTCGGATAGGAAAGGGAAGACGATGCTTTCTTCCGTATGGTGATGAGAGAGCACACTGTCGATCATGACAAGACAATACTGAGAGAACGCGTATTGATCCTGTGGTATTACCAGCGGTGCGTAGTTCCAGACCGTGTTGAGAGCGCGGATAAAGCCATTATGGACGATGGCCATCTCCCATTGCATGTACTTCCTACTGTCGGTTGGGAGGTCATTGCCATTGGGAAGGGTGATAAGAGGATAATGTGGTTCCATCGTGAGTGTAGGGTGTTTTCGTCGTTTCAATGATAAGCTACATCCAACTGTGTAACATGGGCGTACAAATAGCGGCTGGACGACTCTGAGGATACGTCATTCAACCGACCCAGATTGCCTGCGGAAGCAGTGAGTGACAAATGGGCGCAGCTCTATCTGTCATCCTCAATGGGATAACTGGGGTTATCAAGATACGCAGCGTATGGACTCCAGCTCAAATCAAAGCTGGAAAGCACTCACGCTTGAGGCACACCGAGATCCCGTCGGGGGAAATATGTGGGGTGGTCCAAATATTCAGGCCTGATTCAAGCACGGACAGTTACTAGTAAGTAATATGAAAGTCGCTGTTTGGTAAGGGTGTTTGCTCAGTCTCCGATACCACCTAAGCCCCGAGGCCTGAGCGCTGAGCATTGATATTGAGTTTTCATCTGGCGGACATTCGCGGGTACTAGTAAACACATTCCATCCGCTTGTTGTCGAACTCACGAAGGAGCAGAGTGGTGCTAAAGGCAGGGGAGAAATAAATTAACGACATACTGTATGATATTGTGGTATACGGAATGCAAAATACGAGAGAGCATCAGAGCATTCATGCAGGGGTATATACTCTTGGTTGACCCGTTCTATCAAACGATGCGAACTTCCAATAACTAATCGAAAACATCAGTCGATTGTAAGCGTGTAAAACTATCATTCTTACCTTGCATGTCGTCGAACAGCGATGTTCTGGACGAACCATTTCAATGGTGCAGGTATTGGTGGCTAAAGAGAGAAAGAAGAAGAATCAATACCACGGCCCGCTCAGAGGAATTCAAAGGAGACTCACCCAGTTAGGAACCTCTTTGAAGTCGTGGTTGCACATGACGAGCGGGAACACCGTGAAGAGGCCACCTTGACTCTTGATATGATGTTCAAGCGCTGTGAAGGAGATGAGATCTTCAGCCTACAGCGCTCGTCAAATACATAAGGAACACGCACCGGCCATCATCCCATCGAAGTCAGCTTTCTCAAACTTGTGCAGCTCTTCCGGCGCAAGGGTAGGAATCTAGTGCATGGATACTATGAGAAGACCATCCTGTCTGTAGCAAGGACGACGACGTTACCTCGTCATGGAGATGTTGTACCAAGGGATCCGCGAATGCCGTGAGAAGGGCCTTGGCTTTTGCACCATCGTACTTAACCGTCCCTGCGATGACCCCTTCAAAGTATTTCTGGAAGTCATTCATCCCGCCCTGAAACGCTTCGTGTTGCTCGACATTGTGTTCCATAGAGATTTTCGTTTCAAGGAAAGGGAAAATGAGAGTCTCTTCATTATGGTGG
This sequence comes from Pleurotus salmoneostramineus, assembly GCA_002583695.1. Taxonomy (NCBI): domain Eukaryota; kingdom Fungi; phylum Basidiomycota; class Agaricomycetes; order Agaricales; family Pleurotaceae; genus Pleurotus; species Pleurotus salmoneostramineus. The sequence continues at coordinate 2,386 of BEWF01001191.1, read as the reverse complement.
TGGGCGTGGATGCTTTCGACCATGATGAGGCAATATTGGGCAAACGAGAATTGATCTTTTGGCGGGACCAAAGGCGCGTAGTTCCACACGGTGTTCAAAGCGCGAAGAAAGACATTGTGAATTATGGACATTTCCAACTGCATGTAATTTCTGTTGTCAGCCCGAGCGGCATCATCGAGTTGAGGGAGAGTGATGAGTGGGTAGTGTGGTTCCATGGTGATGGAGTTGGTTTTGGTGTGTTCACCAGTGCTTTGCAGGTGTACATATAGCAAACGAGGGTCTACTCCGCTGAACGAGGATTCCAGTGCTCGGGGTCGACGGAGAGATGGGCGCGACGCTCACTCCGGACTTGGGTTTATGCCGAGCCTCAAACGTGTTATCCACACCCTCTGGAGCGAGCGGGTTGACCAGATGGACCCTGCAGGCGCAGGTCGCAAGGAGGAAACGCTAACTGTAAATGATACAAAACCTCACTTGGTGTTGGAGACGATAAGTGAACATGCGAATAGTTCATATGAGGGTCAGCATACCTTGAGCGCGTCAACCTGAGACTAAGTGTAGGGGAATTTTTGTGAGTAAGTGGCTATTGTTCGGGTTTGAGGTAACTCAACATATCCTCCGATGATATAGGAATGAGAAACACGACGCTGTGAACATACCTTTCAACCGAGGGATGAAACGCGGACAATTCTAGGGTTGATCGGTACCTGGAAGTAACAAGGCCACTGGCATGCTCCACCACACGTCTGCCACACGTCTGAAATCACGCTTCAGACTAGAGTAAGCACAACTGCGACTTTTCCCGCAGTGAGCGACGGAAAAACTGTTCAGTGTTCACAGCGAGAGAGACGACGTAAGAGTGAGCAAAGGACCATTTAATATGTCCTACAGACCGTAGATGAAATGAACCTCTTGTATTACTTACGCCATTCAACTCTTCTGGTACCTAGAGTTCACCAACAAAAACAGCGCCGGTTTGTTCCCCATGGCTAGGCCTCAAAGTACTGGGATTCCGCTAGAAGGACCTTGCTCTCGTAATATCGCCGACCATCCTGATGTCGGGGGTAGCAGTTAGAGTATCACCAATTACAACAGGATTGGGCGTGGAGGTGACAGTTCTTGAGAAGCGCTTGGGCGCCAATGACAACCCTACAAACTTGATGCCCCTGAGCTGCTCCTGACCGAACAGTGGTTGGGTCTTTCGCAGCTGGTGACATTCAAAACTCGCAACGCAATGCATACAAAGCGGATAGATGGATATCAGTACATAGTTACCCTCCATAAGTCAATAAAAAGGTTAAAAACGGGGTTCTTGAACATTTAAGCAGGCGTATACACCCTTGGTCGACCAGCCTTATCAAACGACCCGAACTTCCAATAGCTAACCAAAAGCAAGCATTCATCAGCTGAGTCTCAATCTGACCAAGTCTCATTCTCACCTCGCATGCCGCCAGACGGCAATGTTCCGGATGAACCACCTCAATGGCGCGGGTAACGGTGGCTAGGAAGAATACAATTGAATGCGACGAGCTCTGGGAGGGGCCCGAGATACATACCCAGTTGGGAGCTTCCTTGGAGTCATGGTTGCACATGGCGAGGGGAAACACCGTGAAGAGGCCTCCCTGGGCCTTTAAATGATTCTCAAGCGCTTATGGGCGAAACGCATTAGTACAATTAGACTGCAGCGCTTGCTATGGAGCACTGACCAGTCATCATTCCATCAAACTCAGCTTTCTCGAACTTGTGCAGTTCCTCTGGAGCAAGCGTAGGAATCTGTCAGACAAGGGATATAAGAAGACTCGGCTGAGACATTTCAACACGAAGGAAACATACCTCGTCTCGGAGATGCTGCACCAACGGATCCGCGAATGCAGTAAGAAGGCTCTTGGCCTTTTCACCATCATACTTGACCGTCCTAGCAACGACCCCTTCAAAATATTTCTTGAATTCATGCATACCGTCTTGAAAGGTTTTGCTGCTCGACGTTATCTTCCATAGAGAGCTTAGTGGCGAGAAAAGGGAAAATAATGGTCTCTTCATTATGGTGGTGGGTATCTATGCCCTCTACCATGATGAGGCAATATCTGGCAAACGACAGTTGATCCTTGGGTGAGACCAAAGGGGCGTAGTTCCACACGGTGCTGAGAGTGCGTAGAAGGACGTTATGGACGATAGCCATTTCCAATTGCATATAGTTTCTGTTGTCGGCTCGAGCAGCGGCATCGAGTTGAGGCAGGGGGATGAGTGGATAATGAAGTTCCATGGTGGTAGGCTTGATTCGTGGTACGTTCACCGATCTAAGTGCACTTAGGGTTTTTTTATACTTACAGCTAGTTGCAGAACATAAGGCGCGAGCGCCCAATTTTTTTTTTTTCGATCGCGTTTT
>BEWF01001139.1:0-13718 GCA_002583695.1 Pleurotus salmoneostramineus | reverse complement strand
CCACCCCCACCACTCTCCGACATCTAGAGAAGATACAGCCCACTGGTCAGCCGGAGGCTACCAACTCGAATTGCAACACCCCCCCTTAACATCAGAGTTGGGTTGGGTGGGAGCTGGGACGACTGACGATGAACACATGCTATGACAGATCAGAAGCCACTAGCTTTCCTCCGCCGCCGCCCGCCATTATCGTCATCGTTCGAAGTGGACTACGCGGCGAGATATTGCTGCTGCCGCTGTCATCTTTGCACGGACACTCTAGCCTTCCCTCTCTCTTCCCTTTGGACATTTCTTCATCAGTCAAACGACGATGTGGACTATACTCCAACCCATCTCTGTACGCATCACCCACTGCATTCAATTATCTCGGCGTCCCACCTACCAGCACAGCGGGCATTGCCCTATATCTCCCCTGGAGAATATTGTGATTTAAGGATGGATGATATCTAGAAAATTTCTACCATGTAGCTAGGCAAAGATAGTGTGAATATATCTTAATTATCATCTAGCATGTCTCCTCCGTATCTCTGGTGACCAGTAATCTGAATTATCTATCTCTGAAACTGGGGAGGATATTGGGATGTAAGTCAAAGTTTAATCAACCTAATAGCGTGTCAAGATATTGTGACACAATTTTCATTATCTTCAGAGTGAAACCAGGATATCTCTGAGATGGACATTCAGAATATCATCAAGGTGTCTTTCGCGGAATATGTTGATCGCCAAGCCATATTATTAGGCTTGTGACTTCTCACGGTCAATATTGCTGGTTTCGTCCAATCGCCAGCTCGTTCATCCTTACTCTACCTCTTCATTTCCCAGTTACCAGTTGATGCTGGAGGCTGCTCGCGTTGATGAACAATGCTATGAATCCTCGGCTTAGCGTCTCTCACCACCTCCTATACCGCCTCCGAACCAACGGTGTCCCCCCCAACGTTGCCCCAACGCAAACACACGCATGAATGACTCACGACACCTCGTCTTGGTTGCCTCTCCTGAATGGGGTGAATACAAGGGATCGAGCGTATTTGTGGCCTCTCGTGCCGAGAGGAAGAAGTCAATGGATGCGAGGAGGAGCTTGGCACCGGGCGGTAGCGCGAATCATCAACGAAGAGGGAAGCAGGAGCAGACAAGACAAGACGTCCAAGCACTGTTGCCCACATAGATGGTCATGGAGAAAAGAAACGTCGACCCTCCATCATCAATGCCGCCAACAGCACCTCCAGCCGACTCGACGACGAGCACATCAATGTTGACGCCACCTAGACGCAGAGCTATGCCCCCCCATCACCCTCGATGTCATGAACAGCCAAGAAACCTGCAAAATACTTCGCGCAAATTTGACGGGGAGTGACCGCGTTGGCGTCCCCCAGCCTCAATCGTTGACAACGGTGACACCAAGCCGCCGTGCCCCTTCTCCATCCGCAAATATTGCTGTTCAACCACCGTCATGCTGGACGTTGCCTTGGATTCGCGGTCGCAAGGGGACACCAGTCGATTTGCTCACAGTGGATATCGACCAAATGCTGTACTCAGACCCGTGGTATGCTCTGAGTTCACGGTCTCAAAGCAAATGAGGAAGTGCTACTAGGCTGGGACTGGGATGATGGGAGCGCGACAATCACCTACCTGCTGCGATACAAAGCCAGCATCTGTTTAGGTGAGTAAAATTTCGTCTGATTATCCTCTTTTTTGAACATCCTTGCGAACAGGTATGACCACGATAGCCCCGACGAGCTCAATTTCCTACACAAGCAGTCATGCTGTCCGTCGTTTTGCATACCCTTGGTTCGACTTTCACCACCTGCGCGTGCGGCTCGAAAGTGAGGGATTGTGCCATCGCCCCCTTGCTAGCTCCTTCATCAACGCAAATATCTCGCAACCACCACCAATGGCATCCTCACCTGGAGCAGGTCCATCTACCCTCCCACCTATTGATCTAGGACCGCCCGTAGGCACCCAATGTGGGCTTAGAACCAGGGAGAAGCTACCGTACTCAGTTTATTGGTGACATGGAGATGTGTGGTGAGCCGGTGCCATCAAGCTGGAAAGGGAAGGGTAAGGCGAAGGCTGTGGAAAGCCCGGTGGATATGGATTCTCTGGTTGTGGTTGATGACGACGATGAAGAAGAGATAGGAGGAATGGTAGAGTAGCTATGTCTAGCGCCTTGAGATCACTCGAGTGCCAGAAGGATTGTAAACGTGCTGCACCTCATGGCAATCGCGGTCGAGTATTGATGGACCCTTTAGTCCCTTGGAAACATGCTGATATTAATGTAAATGTCCCTCGTGGCAATATGAGTATCTAATATTCAAAATATCTTCAACGTATCTTCTGGATGGACATGTTAGATATACTGTCACTTCCATCTCTAATATCTCTGCCCGTGACAGGGAAGTAATAATCAGATGTTTTTTGATGAAGATACGGAAGACATATGTAGATTTATATTCTAAATTTCTTTACAATATCGCAACGGATGTCAAGGTGAATGAACTTTTAATTTCTTCAAAATTAAGTCTGGATATTAGCTAGGGATGATATAGGGCAATGCCCGCTGTGCAGCCTCCAGCTGACTCTTCACAGGTCCGTCTTTCTGCCGCTCCCCTCCTACCACGTCAGGGTATGCCTATCTGCCCTTCTCGTTATTGGCGTTGTCGTCTATAAGGGGATGAAACGCAGAAGGAAGAATAATTGGCTCCCTTCTTGTACCCGCAACCGTTGCCAAAACCACGACCACGACCACGACCACTGCCAGCCTCGTTGTTTTCCTGCGGGCGTATGGCTCTGATTGCCCTGCAAAGAGGTGCTTAGGGTGGGGGAGGGGAGGAGGGGGATGTTGCAAGCGGATAAACGGAGATGTGTAACGCGGGGGACTGGGGACATCAGGAAAACCCCCAAGTTCAGATTTCTTACAATTCCTCAGCTTCTGGCGGAATTATGCTGTATATGCTAGATTATCTGAGTTTTGCAATATATACACTCTCCAATATTTGCGAACCCAAATTTTGCACAATTTACGAGAAAATGGTGGGTTCGACAAAGCATCGGCTCATCTTTTTCAAAATAGTGCATCTTCAGACACTTTTTACTACGTCAGCCCGCATGGTATTTCACAGGTTTTGCGGGGGTTCACACAATTTGTATGTCGGGGTGGTGGTGGAACAAAAGTTGGACACGAGGGGCGCCACAGCGCAAGAAAGATTTGGTGGGTATACTCGCGGACACTAATCGACGGTCGTAAATAAGGTAGATGTGGATGAGTCAGAAGGAGGGTATGGCCCGAGCTTGCACAAGGCAAGGACTGGATCTGGAAATTGGGAGATGAGAAGGGTAAATATAAGTAGCGTATGAACAAAACTTGTGTATGGTATGATGATTACCCGGGATGGCACAGTCCAAACCAGCGGGGGGATATGTATATATATATGTATACTAGATGCGGATCCGAAGCACTGAGAAACGGGTGGGTATGGAGAAAAGAAGGGACAGCGAGGAGGGCGTAATCAATTATCACGGGAGCGAACGTTGAGTGGACATTGAACCTTGGACGTCAAAAATAGACATGAAGTGATCTTGACAGCCATGGTTAAGCTTCGTCCTCTTCAATGGGACCGAGGCGAGCCATTGCTCGCTGAGACATCGTAACCGCTGAGGGAGAGGTAGAGGTACTAGAAGACGAACGATTCTATAAGTATGTGAAAAGGGACTCTAAGGTTAGTTTCGCACCAGAGCAAGTTGTAAAGGCCATGCATGAGCTCGTGGAAATGCTTGAGGCGAGTCCGTTGTAGATCCTGCAAGAACATTTGGTGTCCACGATACACGTCCTCGAATTCATCAGCTTTGAAAGCCGCGGCCTTGGTGCCGCCTGCGACCGGATCCTTACAAAGCTGGAGCGAGGCATGGATCTACCAAGAAAATAAGCATTGGAAGAGGAACAGAGGAGACTAGAGGATATCCGAACATACCATTGTGGAAACAAGACAAACCATCGCAATTGGAACTTCCAGCTGAGTGTTGCCTGGTGCAGTACTCACACTTGACTTGAATCGAGTTGAGTGGTTGTTCACAATGCTTCCTCGATCACGTAGGAAGAATGTGTGCTTGAGTGAGGTAATGATTGCTGGATGCCAGTACGGCCGTTTGGTATCGAGAGTCTGGATAATTTATGAGTTTTGGTTTGACTCTAGTACTCCGACGATTTGCCGACGATTGGACAAACTCACTTGCGGGCCGTTCCCGGTACCACTGGTCGGATATATGTAGTTCATATCGGTGATGAGGAATGCCAATCGTTCCTTGGCTTGATCGGGGGGTGCTGTCCCAAGATAAAAGCCATCAATTTGGGCGTCCGTGACCTCCTTACAGTCAGTGCGAGTTTTGGAGAACCGGCTACTGAGCTATTTGAATGACATGAGGGAATGACACAGAAATGCAATGAGAAAAAAGATACCACAGTGGCGGCCAACTTCACGAGTTCCGTGTCTTTCTGGAATCGTTTGGTAAGCTGTGTGTAGCCGAGCTTTGTCGCACATTCAATTAGAGCCTGGCGGTGGTATTTGACGTGTCGCTCAATGCTGGTATCAGGATAGGCTGTGTCGAAGGCAAGGTCACCATTGACAAAGCGAATAGCGGCCTGTAAGGTTTCACGGAAGGCGGTAGGTTGGTGTTTAAGGCTGAGGGTGCGTGACATGGGTCCAATCGGCTCATAGTGTGCCTCAGGTTCCCACCCATCGTTGACGTCGCGCGGCGAATGGGGGGAGCTCGGTTGGCTACCGGAGGTGTGTGAGGGGCTGTGACGAATTCGATGATGCCCTGGAGTTTTTAACTTCACATCTTGAAAGCGAGGTTGCTGTGGGGGAAATAGTTAGATGACACCGTGACTTGTGCGTGAATGAAGTTGCTCTTACCTCAAGTCTTCGAGCCTTGTCGCGAGAAGACTGAGAGGACTAGCATAAGGACGCGGAAGGCCGTGTTAATGACAACAGGAAAAATATAAACATACCTCACTGCGCCGATGAGACTTTGTCACAACCTTGGTAAGTGTATCTTCGTCGTTGCCGTCCGAGTCATCACTGAGGAAGAGGGAAGGTTTGGTCTCCTTTAAATCATCTTCATTTGGATCGTCCGACTCCGAGTCTTGAGCTTGATGAGCATGTGCGGACTGAGAGTGTGTGGTACCAAAGTCCTCAAGCTCGCTGGGTGAGCTGGGGCGTCCTGCGATGGTGACACTCTACCGAGATTAAGTCAGTCTTGATACTCTGATTTGTCAGAAAGTCAATCACAAACCTCGTCTCTAAATTGAGAGCGCAAAGCCTCAGTATCCAAACCTTGTAGGTCACCATCACTTTCGGAGTCGTCTTCAGAGTCTGAGCTGTCAGACTTGGAGCTGTTGTTGCTCTCGCTGTCAGATGGAACCACTGGTGGAAGGACACGTGTTGATGACTTTGATGCAGACTTGTGCTTCTTTACACGATGACCGACGTCCAGTGTCGAGGGGGATGAAGGGCGACTACGCTTGCGTCCGGATTGCTGTGCTGAAGGTCGTGTCAGCCTATGGCACTCAGTAGAACGAACTTGAAACACAAACCTTTGCCCGGAGTGAGGGTATCTTGAGAAATCGCCTTCGCGGTTGCTTTCACCTTGGTAGCCTTAAGTTTGGCTGACTTGGTAGCTTCCTTGGACGAAAGCCGACTGGACGACCGTGTTGAGCGTGGAGGTTGAGGGACCTTGGACGCGTGTCGTGGCATGGTAGGCAAATAGGCGGTGACTTTAAATGAATGTAGGAGAGAAGCTTGTAAAAAAAGAGAGTTAGAAAGGATAAACGAAATAAAGAGAGTGGAAAAAGACACAAATAAATATTGAGGAGTGGTCGGAGTTTGTATCCCTCCAAGACTAACGGGTGGTCAAAGCGTGAGCTCGCAAAAAAAACGCTACCCTTTGGTTACCCTCCAAATTCAATGCCCATCTGCGGTTGCGGGAAGCTCTTTGCCAGACGTGGCTTCCGCCAGCATCAGCAGGCTAGTCAAGACCCAATATGTCAACGCGAGCCAGGTGCACCAATAAATTCCAATTTGGCAGCGAATGAATCAGAGGACATACGGCGAGACAGCATGCACACTGAGGACCACCAAGTTGACTTCGACCCATGAGGAGATTACTTTGGGGACTACGAGGGACTATTTGATCCAGAAGAAGACACGGGCGCTGTCCACGATGAAGATCCCGAAGATTCTGACGGTCACGACCTCGATGGTCAAGCAACTCTGGCTGAAGAGGCAGGCTTAGAGCCAAAGCGACAGAGGAGGGAACAGCTTCTCGACGTACCTCTGTCTCAAGGCATCAATGCCGATGATGCTCCACCGATGAGGCTACGCGGGGGTGCAGAGGCTGAGCTCCAAAACAAGCCGTTCGTCGTCAAATTTCCAGACCAGAATGCCGGCCGTGTTTACTCTAGGACGTCGAATGGTGGACCTATGAACGAAGCATACACCAAATTATCTGGCGGAGGACAAAACCTTTATCATCCGTTTGCATCCAAGATAGATTGGGAGCTTGCTCACTGGGCAAAAACACGAGGCCCAAGCTCAACAGCTTTCACGGACTTGATGCAAATTGAAGGAGTAAGTCAAGGATTACTGTGTTAAAAGAACAGTAAGACTTACTCTTGATGCAGGTTGCGGAGAAACTTGGAGTATCGTTCAAGACGGCCAACGAGCTGAACAAGATAATTGACGAAGGCCTCCCAGCTCGCCCGCGCTTTGAACGACACGAAATACTGGTGGGAGGGGAAGTGTGTGAGGTATTCTTCCGTAATGTTGTCGAATGCATTCGGGCACTGTATGGAGATCCCGACTTTGCTCAATACCTCGCTGTCGTGCCGGAAAAGCATTATACAGATGAGGGCAAGTCGGAGCGCCTCTTTCATGATATGCATACTGGTCGTTGGTGGTGGACAACCCAGGTGAGAGCGCTCCTCGGCAAGTCGTAACCTTCTCAGGACCTGACGTTCGTGGCATCTTTCGTACCCAGGAGGAGGTAGAAAAGAAGACCCCAGGCGCAACTATTGTTCCGGTCATCATCTCGAGCGATAAAACACAACTTACATTGTTTCGAAACAAGACAGCATATCCGTTATACTTGACAATCGGGAACATCCCCAAAGAAATTCGCCGCAAGCCTTCGAAGCGCGCATATATCCTATTGGCCTACCTTCCCGTCACTAAGTTGGAAGGTGTCACCAACAAAGCATCGCGGCGCCGTCAACTTGCGAACCTCTACCATGCATGTCTCTCCCAGATACTATCCCCACTTCGCTCGGCTGGGCTCACTGGCTTGTTCATGACCTCGGGCGATGGGCGCACAAGGCGGACACACCCCATCTTTGCTTCCTTCATTGGGGACTACCCTGAGCAGATTCTTGTCACCGCAACAAAGAGTGGATGCCCGACATGCACTGCAAAACCAGACGAGTTGGGCCTATATGAGCGTGACAATATATCCCCTTGGCTGAAGGACCTCGACGCGATACTCACTGTCCTCGACTCATTTGAGGATGACCCCGGCGGCTTTCTGCAGGCATGTCAAGGAGTTGGGTTGAAGCCAGTGATCAACCCGTTTTGGAAGGACCTCCCATACGCACATGTGTATCGCTCAATCACTCCTGACGTTCTCCATCAGCTCCACCAGGGAGTTGTCAAACATCTCGTTGGTTGGATCACAGAGGCCTTTGGTCCTGCAGAAATCGATGCTCGTTGTCGTCGGATGCCGCCGAATCACAACGTTAGGTTGTTTCTCAAGGGTATTACCACGCTCTCCCGTGTGACTGGTCAAGAACACGATCAAACAGCTAATGCTGTAGGGATAATGCATCATGACATGGACAGTGACCCAAGGCTTAATGCATTATTGTGGGGCAGTATCTGCGTAATGCATTATGAGGGAAGGCGTAATGCATTACATTCAAGAGAGACTTAAGCTAGGGGAAGCCCCTTGATCTCTATCAAGGGGAAGCAGATATGATTTAAAATAAGATAGTAGATTAGATCTTAGATTAGATTTCAGTCTGATCTCACAGTTAGTAATCGGGCAGAGATAAGATGACCAGCATATGATATTAGGGGATGTAGCCAAAACACCAGGAGCAAAACAGGAGTAAAATATCTGATAAAGGAGCGACAGGGGTAAAGAGACAAACAGACACATGACTAAAGAAAAGGAGCAGCAGGGGTAACGGGCAAGGAGATGTAGAAAGGGAGTGTTAGGGGATGATGGGAGGAAAGACAGGGGTGAAAGGTAAGGACATGAAGAAAAGGAGAGGAAGGGACAATGAGGGGGAGAAGGGGAAAGCACAACGAGCAGGAGAGAGGAGAGATGGAGACAGGGTATAAGGGCAATGGGGCACAAGGGAGGCGAGGGCGAGGAGGATGGTTGGGGAGTATGCCTTAATCAGTTCGACGCCTATAAGAAACGATGAGAATGGAGGAAGGGGTATATAAGGGTGTGCATACCTTTTGTTTGCGGAGACGGCTGGTGTATCAACTCTGTCGGGGGACGCGAGTTCAGCACAAGCAGCGGTGAGAGCGTATGCCACATCGGTGGCAGCCTCCTTCCATGACGTAAAGAACGGCGAAGAATCGGGGGTCCTCGCTCTCCACCACCACAAGCTGACGAGGACGCTGAGCAACCCATTGACGCCCGGAACGATGACACAATTCCAACTCCCCGATGGCGAAGCCTCGCGTGACAACCGATTGCCAGAAATACGCTCCCTCCACGACGGGTTGATCGCCATCCACCACGACCACCATTGCTTGTTGAAAACCCTAGGATCGAGATTGGGGACCTTCTGGTAAACATTGTGGTAACGAGCACTCTTGACCCACAAGCCCACTTGAGGGGGACGCGAGGTGGTTGGAAGCACCTTTCCCTGGAGACAATTTAGAAGACGAACATATACGAAGTAAGAGAAGACATACATTAGTCAAATAGCGGCAGTGGCGTTCCAATTCCCTCCATGCTTTTATGGCAACGAACCACTGTGGTCCATAGACGGATTGGTCGGCGGATTCGAAGGCGGAGAACGCGGCGGAGAACCAGAATGGGACCGCGACTTCCTTCGTAGGGCCGGATACGGAAACCTGAGCGACAGCCGTCGATGGTTGTCCGTGTGGTGGATCGACATCCATGGCGTCTTTGTCCACCGGTTCAATGTTGACACCATCAACAAGAACGGGTCCCTCAGTGGGCTTGGCCGTGTTCTGAAGGGGTGGAGGGAGAGATGGGGTCGTGTCCGTGATGGCTGGTGTGGCAGCTGAGATTGGCAGCGCTGTATTGCGTCGGGTTGTACGGCGAGAGGAAGGAGAAGGGGGAGGTATCGTGTCCGTATCGTCGGGAGCGTAGGCTGCGTCATCGAAAGGTTCATCGTCATCGCCATTTGCAATGTTGTTCGGCATAGGCGGAGGCGATTTGAATCCGAGTCTTGCAAGGGCCGCATTCTTGTAGGAAATACCGTTAGCGCAACGAAACTCATACTCACTCATCTTCGATAGCTCCTTGATCCGTTCGTCCCTCTCCACTGGAATCATACGTGCTACCGAGATCAACAACGCCTCGTTGGCAACCCCCTTTGCACCAGCATCTACAAGTCTCCGGGAAACCTCCTCCATGGCGCGCTTGAGGTTAGAGTCGGAGTCGGTGGAGGGCTTGGAGATTTTGTCTGCCGTAGAAGGAGGACCTGTGGTTTGCAAGTGCGTAGCTGAGCTCGTTTGAGTAGAGCTGCGATGCGATGCTGTTGGGGCGCTGGGCTTTGAAGGGGAAGCAGTAGGGGTGGATGGCGAACTGGACGACCCTATACCATTCGACGGTGTGCCTTTGAGCGCCGTCTCTGGCAAAACTGAGAACACAAATATAAATTGATGTAAGTATAATGAAATTCAAGGAAATACGCACCACCCGCGGCAACTGAACCCCATCTGAGGAAGAGTTTGGTGAATAACCGGAATCCAGCAGGATCCTGGGCTGCGAAGTCCTGTCCCGTAGTCGATTTGCCTGCACTGAGACTGTAACGAGTGTGAGACGACCATAAGATTGAAAGAGCAAGAAAATACTCACAAGATGCACTCAATCTCCGAAGCCTCGTTTGATGGCAAGACGCCAGTCAACCCAATGTACATTCCGGTATGGGCCCTAATTCCATCGAGAAGAGGTTGAACCACAGCGGCAAGAGTTGCTATGGCACTGGCAAAGGATGAACATGGTAATGAAGAGGAAGAATGAGAGAACATACTCTGCACGATCTTCGGCGCTCGACAAAGTCTCGGCGCTAACTCCAAGATCGTACTTCTTCCGAGCAAGTTGATACCGCTTCTCCTCTTCCTCATCTAATGCTGCGCGAACTTCAACAGGCTCCTTCCTCAAGAGCTTCTTTGCGACTTCACAAAGTACCTTCATACGCCTCGACTTATCTTGATCGACCTCGTTCTTCCAAGCTTCGTCGAATGCGGCATGGACCTTGTCCTTGAAAGCTGGATGGGACATGTATACCTGGTGATCATGCCTTCGACGAGGTGGATCGCCAGGCTCACGCAGCTGCTTTAGCCAAGGAGCCCAAACGTTCTTGCTGGAGTTCAGCTTCGCCGCGTTGCGCCGTTGATTGAACCAAGTCTTGATCTTCTGTAGACAGAAAACGACGTTAACACCCATACAGCCACGACCACCTCGAAATACGTACAGTCACCATGGCGTTCATCGTCCGGGCTTTTGCTTCAGCCTGTATCGGCGTCAGCTCCGAGTCCTTGGGCAACACATCATTCGGCGATGGTTCTTTGTCGATCGGTAAGCTCCAGTGGAATTTCTTCCAATATTCGGGAAATAAAACTTGATTGTACCAGTTCTGTACCCACTTTGGTCCCTGCAACGAGGCCAAAGTGTAGCTTGCATACTTTCCGTCGAGGAAAGCCAAGCGCTGGCCATGGAAGTCGCCCTGATTTCCTGGCTTTTTCTTCGTGTTCTCCCCGGTAGGTACGTTGGTGTTCGCGACCGGTGCGGTTAACGCTTTTTCACCGTTCAATCGCTGACCTGCGTCCATGGTAGGCTCAGTGGGTAGTGTCGGCAGGTAGGTAGACGGAACAACGGGGTGAGAAGGTAGAATCGGATCGCAGTCTCGACGTCGAGGTGTGCGGCTTAGAGAAGTGGGAATGAGAATGCCGTTGGGGTTCAAAGGAAAGAATGGATGGATGAAACGGAGGCTTGGAGCTCGTGAGGTATACTTCCTTTTCCTTTGCCTTCTCTGACGATTATCCCCTCTTTGCTTAGTTGTCCTTGGGCCTCAACCCTTCCCCCGGACATCTTCCCCTTACCGCAATGACCGGTTACTGCGCTTTTTTTAAGGCCGTTTTCGACGCGACCAACGCAAACGACCATCATAAATCTCTTCTCCACTGCCCTGGCGCCCTCCGCCATATCATTCGGCTGCTGTTTCTAAGCCATTCGATTACAGCAACCCTCTCGATCCAATCTTTACATCGAGATGCCTAGCACTACGCCGTCTAACCTGAAATTGGCCTCTCGAACAGCTTTACGGCTTCTTGCCTCCGAAACTATGACATTATTGTAGATCTCTTCGCCTGTGCCTGTGGTTTCGGTCGGAAAACTTATGTATAATAAATGTGAAAAATATCTATATTTTCAGGACTGGTCTAGGTATGGAGTAAGTAAATTGTTTAGGGATAAAGAGCCAAGGGATCATTTAATTCGAGCCATGTCTGCGCAACAGCGCGTGAGCCGGACACAATCATTGTTGCACCTCCTCTCGCGTCGCAGATTTCATCAAATAAGAGCTGAGCGAGGCGACTGTGGGAGGGCCTCAGTAACGTTCAAAGTGTGTAGGATGAATTCTCTTACCGATCAGCATATAGCCCGCGACGGGTATGTGGAAATGTGCGAACCGCGAAGTAAAGCATACCGTCGACGTGGTCACGCACGATGGGATCTGGAGAATCCACCACACCGTTTGACTGCAATATGTCCCCACGTCTTCCCCTTTCGAAGAAATCATTGTAGAATCTGATGGCCATTTCGCTATGAGTCCCATAAGCCCCAATCAAACGGATGAGGAAAAGTCCTAGACTCACTGGCTCTCAAACAGTATGGAGCGTCCAGGATCTGTCCGTACCAAGTAAAACTCCCGTTGTAGACCAGCATCGAAAATATTAGGTACGTCATCGACGTCGCCGATGTCGATATCGGAGTCACCCATATTTGACACCCCGTCATCTTGTTCAACATGTGTGCCGTCGGGAAGGTCGAAGGATACTTGATGTACGCTGACGGCGTGAACGACGTCGCCTTCAAAGGTTTCAGGATCAAACCCAGACGACGGCGCGGTGAAGTAGTCATCGGCATCGGATGACGACTCTGAGTGAGAACCCCACTCTGAGACGTTGGAGGATATGTCATCAGAATCAGAGTCAAGATTGTTGAGGATACGTGAAACGGGGCCGCGTAGGGTCTCGTCATCGAAGTGATCTTCGTGGGGGTGGAATTCCGTGCAAAAGAACCAATACGCAGCTAGAGCCGAGCCGAGCGTGCTGAAGACCCGAACTTTGGCACCTTTGCTTGCTAAGCGATGGACGAGACGACTGCAAGACTCGCAGGTGAGCTGGGTTACTAAGCTGAAAAAAGAAAAAAAGCACGTACAACGAAGTCGAAGAATATATGCTGGCGATGTTCTGATACGAAACAAAGAAGAAAGGAGACCGTACGAGTTCCTCGAGGGCGTCACCGATGAGAACCAGTGTGGGACGACAGGCATGGTGATCGGGGATGGGGGTAGTTGCCTCGGGCATTTTCTTGGGGGAGGAGGTTAGGCGGGCAAATTTCGAGGACCATAGCCTTAATATCAGCGCTTGGTCGCTAAGGGATGCATGGATAACAAGAGTTGAAGCCGCTCCATTGGGAATGGCAACAACGACTAGAATGGTTAGCGGATTGACTTATATGGGAGGCTGAGTGATGGACTTGTAACTTCGTTACATCTGGGACTTGTCTCAGTTCCTTCTCGCAATAGTCCTATTGTTCATGGTGAGAAATGAAGAAATAGAATTGGTGAATTAAGAACAAGATAGACTAGACGAGCAGATGACCGCTCTCGTCTTGCAGTGGCATGACAAAATTGTTACCGGCGTGACCGTATAAGATACGAAATGAACCTATACCATCCTCTGCAATTTCGCGAGACCTGCATCCCACTGTGGCGCAAGGTGGTCTTTGGAGCCTGAGTCGCCGTTTTGCATGCGTATTTCTTTGTCCGAACGATATCCGTTGTTGAACCAACGAAATAGATGCCCAGCCGAGTATTGTGTGATTGAGTAACGTTTCTCGTGGGATTGAATGGGTAGATTTGAATGGCGAACGACAGCAGATGGGACCAGAATAGTCGATCCGGGTGGAAATCGTAGAAC
The DNA here is from genome assembly GCA_002583695.1 of Pleurotus salmoneostramineus. NCBI lineage: Eukaryota > Fungi > Basidiomycota > Agaricomycetes > Agaricales > Pleurotaceae > Pleurotus > Pleurotus salmoneostramineus. Next base: position 255 of record BEWF01001139.1, on the reverse strand, counting down.
CATTTTGAGGTCCCAAAGAACGAGATGACCGCCAAGGTCTGGGTTGAAGCTCCCAAGTTGTCACGATCCGTGACAGGTCCCCTAGCTCCTGTGGTCACGTGACACCCCTATGCCGCCTGTCACGTGACTCACGGATCTAGTGGACCCACACGCGCAGTATTTACATAACGGACCCGCCATTGTTCTCTTAGCCGAAGCCTCATGTAGCATAGTATATATAGTTCCTCATACTTGTATTTGTTCCCTAAGCTCGAT
>BEWF01001111.1:0-13013 GCA_002583695.1 Pleurotus salmoneostramineus | reverse complement strand
TTATTGATACCACAGTTGCTTCCAGGCCGATTTATACTCAAGAGAATTTCCGTAAACTGATACCTCTCGCTTGTGGTAGGCTCAACGGGAGGGTGGATATTTTCACCTGACAGAATTTATGTACATGGCTAGGGTAACTATGTATATAATTTAGCTCGTCCGTTGGCGGACCTTGATCTGTCGCTTTTCAACCACTCCTCCACTGTATACAATGACTTAGCTAACTGCCCGTAGTGAGTAGAACTTGAACGAACACGCACGGAGTGGGGCTTTTGATGAGGAGGATGAACAAATTTTTGAGGCGACGACAGACGATCTTGAAGTGAGCCACCGAGCCTGATTCAGGGGACAAAGAGTTCATGCGGGCGATTCGGATCCCCCACATCTTAAGCGACCAGAGGAGAACCATCAAGCCCTTCCCCCCGCGCTTCAGCCACTGTTCTGTGCTCAAGCGAGCGAGCTGTTCCTGGGTGACATTGTCTTGGGTCAGTTCAAGGGACCTCCACCAGAGCTGCATGCTCTTTGCGAAATCTTCATCCCGAAGAATCACGTCATCTGAAAATTCGACCCCAGTGCGATATGCTGTAACCCATTCAGAAACCGCCGTGGGGAGTCCATTGACTTGGTGGGGTACGCCGTCGTCAGCCTGTCGACCATGTCTGATCTCCAACATATTCTCCAGCGCTGCCCAGGCCTGTAGAAGAGGCTTCCATTCGATGCCAAGGCACGTGAACGTTTGTTGGTCGGTGAAGAGTAGTCCACAGTGGGGGGCAAGGGAGTGGAGGTCTGAAGGAAAGTTGACTTTTCCAATGGCGAGTTTTGGCGGGGGGTTAGCCGGGGTAGGCCCGCGAAGCAATGCTGAAGGGGGTGCAGAGGTGGATGCTGAAGTCGTTGCTGCTCCAGAGGCAGCCAAGGATACAGGAGGTGCTGAAGTAGTTGCTACCGGAGCGGCCGCAGAAGTACTCCTAAGGAGTAGATGTTAATAATCTGGAGAGTGCACCACGACCAAGGGTCAGGGGACGTACTTAGGTGAGGTCTTGGATACAAACAACATACGCTCGCATTCAGTAGGGAGCTCTTCGTAATCGCTCAGTTTCCAAGCCGACTCTCGCATAGCTGGTGAGAGGGCAAAGGAAGAATCGGGGTCGTTGGCATAGAAGCAGACCTTGGCCAGATCGCGAAGTGCTAACCCAATGGCCAAGGCGATCTCTGATGTTTCAGATGAAGGACGGAGATAGCCAGCAGCATCAAGGTGTGGGTTCGATGCGAGATATTCAAGAAATCCGTGGTATGAGTCGCAATTCGTGGTGGTTGCCGGGGTAATGGCATAGAATGAGGCGGGGAGATGGGAATGTGTGAAAGACCAGTGGCCCCAAGAGGGACCTTGCGAGCGTAGCACTACCTTTGAGTTATAGGCAGGTGGATCCTAAGCAATGTGAGAAACCAAAAGTGGATGAGGAGGGGAGAAAGGTTAAACTCACCTCAGATGCGAGGAAGAGAGACAGTAGTACTTGATAACTCTTCTCCGGACAAAGAGACTTGAGAAAGGGTATCCGTTTCTCGGGTGTCACCCAGCTGGGTGCCATGTCCTGGAGGCGAATGATATCCACATCCTCCTGGTCGACGTCCATGGGAAAGTCAACCTCCATGGCGTCGTTGCTCTCGTTGCCGCTGCTACAGATATCCTTCCCCTTCCCCTTCCCCTTCGCCTTCACCTTCCCACCAAGCTTGTTGCCGTCGTCGCTGCCGTCGTCGGTATCGTCACTGTCATCGGTATCGTCGGTATCGTCGCTGTCATCGCTGTCATCGCTGTCAGTGCTATCGTCGTCGTCGTCGTCGTCGTCGTCATCGTCATCGTCAAGGTCAGTGATATCCCAGGGGATCTCTTGACTGTCGTCTGGTTGATCCCCGTCTTGCCGATTGTCATCGTCAGAATCGTCATCGTCATCATCATCGTCGCTATCCGACATGTCCGACTTTCCCTTGAACGATTTGCCCCGCGGATTGATGCGTAGTTCGTCCCATAATTCATCCTTACGATCGTGACATTTCAAGGGAATAGATCCTGCCTCTTGACGACGTAGAAGGAAGCGGTAGCATCGACGGACGTCACGAACAGACATCCGAGAAGGGTCGTCCAGAGTAATGTCGCGGGGAAGGCACTCCTCGAAGAAGAAATGTGTCGGGTCCCGACTGTATTTTCTCCAAGGACTGGGCCCGAAGCCGTAGTGATTTTCTTGGAATAAAATCAGCGACTATGTCTCTGTGGATAGGGAGAGAACTTGAGACATACTGGTGATGAGATTGAAAAAAGTTCGCAAAGCTTTCTGTACGGCATATGCAGTAGCCTCAAAGGGGAGCGGAGCAAGAATGGGGTATCCAGAGGCGTCGGTTTTCAACTTGGTCCAGGAAAGGTCTTCCTTTGGGGCCTTTTCCATGACGGGTTCACCTAGCAATCAAAGTGAGTAGGATTATCATCGATTGGGTGCGACAATCTTACCATGAACGGCTGGGCCAACTCGAGCCACCCAAGCATCAGTAACGCTCTCAAAGGGCACTTTCCCCATTGCTTCGCTTGGCTTTACTGGGCCACCTTTGGTCTCAACCCTACGTAACAACCCATCAGAGCAAAAGAGGCTTAATTACACGGAGTACTTACCAGCGGTTGATGGGAATGCCATTTTCTCCCATATGCGTGGCGAAGATCAACACTGTGGCACCGAAGTGCTCCTGTGCGTACTTCGCGAACTTGTCCATGCACTTGGACATATGCTTGCGCGCAAGTCTGAGGAAGATGATGAGAACCAAGGGAAACGGACAACTTAAGAGCAAACATACGCCGGCTTGTCCTCATCTGGAGGGCCCCGAGTGTTCCAATCTTTTGCAGTCTTGGTGTAGATGAGCTGCTTCTTGGGAGGAATCTTCTTCCAGAATTTCCGCATCGCAACATTGTAGCGCTGAGAGAACGCGATTTTTGAGCAGCGGGCGTACTGCTTCGAAAAGGCCTCTTGGTGGAGGAATTGAGCAACAAGCCGGCCAGTCCACCGTTTACGCCAAACGTCAGCAGGATCGAGGGAGCCAGGGGTATCATAATTTTCATCCCCTTGGTCGTCCGGGTTATCAGAGTCGGTGCCTCCGAGAGAGGGATGGTTCCTGTTGTTCTTGAACCAGGTAGCCACTTTCTGAAGGAAAGATGAGTATTCTGCATGTGTGTACATGGATGGCAGTCTTGCTTACCTTCGCTTGTCGCCCATATGGGAAGAGTTCTTTGAGATCGGGGTTGGTGCGGAAGGCTTCGAAGATTTTGCTGGTAGTTTTCAAAATGACCTTTTTGCGGGCGGCCTTTTTGGTAGCCTTCCACTCGGGAAGAGCGTCGAACAAGATTTCACTGTAGTCGCTGTACCACATGTCTGTGAAGAGGAGAGAAGGAGCGCGGGGGGCGGTGGAAAAAACAGTAGAGCAGCCAGCCTTAAGTGAAAAAAACCTGAATGATCCGGTACAGAGGCGTTTTCACCTAGTAAATAATTAACAAAACAACCATTTAATTTCTCATTGCCCACCTGGCTAACCTTTGCATCTCTGACTTGAGACGGCGTACGGCTTCATTCGAAACCTTCCAGGTTCGTTATCTTCCCTGAGTTAAGAAAGGCTGGTACTAACGCCACTTGTCACTGAGAATAAAATTTTTGGGTATCTGACAGGTACAAGGAAGTATAGAATCCGAAAAAAGACAACAAGGGACGCAATTTCCCTGACTATGGGTGGCCGTGCTACATCATGAGCAACACCATGGCAAAGAGTCGCGGGTCAGTCCAGACCTCGCTAATTCGTTGAGAAGCCACAGAGAGAGGCCAACCTGTAAGTTGAATTACCACTGATACACCCAAAATCGCATTGAGGACGTACAAATGAGAGAACATGTCGCGATCATCATCAACCCACTCATTGAGTGCCATCTCCTCCAATCCATATGGCGCAGGTTGAACTGGCGAAGCGGGCGGAGCCGGGGGGGTGACGGAGGGAGAGGACACAAGACGGTTGATTTCACATCCATCTCCCGGAATGCCAGGCCCAGTGAGAGAGGATTGCTCCAGAGAGCTGCTCTCCTCTGGCCACAGAGAAGTAAAGGGATCCCCTGCCGTGAGGAAAGGATGGGACACCGGTCCCGTCAAGAAAGATCGTTCTTGGGGGCCAAAGAGATCAGACATCGCCTGCGGAGATGGCTCTACCGCCGAAAAGAGTGACGGCGGCGGTTGGGTGGGGAATATGGCCATTAAGTTATGCCCATCCAGCTTCTGGGAAGGGTCAAAGGTGCCGTCTATGCTGAAGATGAGTAAAAAGAGACAAGAGAGCTGAGTTATTCTTACCCGGCTTGTATACAAGCGCGTCGCGTACGTTCTCTTCGTTGAGTGGAGGTAACACCACACAAGCGTCCACGTCATCGGAGGTCGCAGGTCTCGAAGAAGGGATGAGGCCTTGAGCGTCGATGAAGCGGGTGCCGTGGTCAAAACGATCAGGATTCTGCATGTCGACTGAGTGGTGACGACTTGTTGAGTTCAGTACGCAGATCCGACGTTAAATATTCCGTTCATCTGACCCTGTTCGTGTGAAAGTCCCTTGACCGTCACCGTGAGAAGGAACTGTATAGTTGGAACACAGCCTCAGTGCCCCGGCCTAGATATACTCACTCGGCAAGGGGTGTAACTTCAACGTGCGCCTTTTTCCCCCACACCTTACTTTCTCATGGGGCACGTTCACTTTTTCACCTTTCCCCTCCCACTTTTTATGTAGTCTTGGTAGGCGCCATTACGACGGTCGGTCGTGATGGATGTGCTAAACGGGTCTCGTCCGTTTGGTCGCCGTGGATCTGGGGGTTGGCTCTGGGGGCTACGGTCGGGCGTTTCGAAACCCCTCCGTCAAAAGCACATCGGTGCTTCAATGACTGTCGTGACCGGTTGGTTCTGGATGAGAAATACTCTATGCTTCGGACCCCAGTGGTCGCGTCGCGTTGTCATGCTTCATGACTGGGCTCAAGTCTTGTACTTGGCCCTCAAATGTCCGATCTCCCCCGCTTGCGTTGGTGCTGTCTCTGTGCGGTGTTGTGGCATCGTCACACCGATAACTGGGATTAAGCCTTGTGCTTATCTGTGGTATGCCCCTCTCTTCCCCTTGAATCGTAGCTCAAGCGCTCTTATTTCAGGTTCTCCACCCCGTAGAATTGGATGTATCCCAACGTCTCGCCACCACGTACGTTGATCCCTACCTGGTCTGTGTTGGCTGATCTTCTATCACCATTATAGTGTTTCTATGCCTTTCTGTTGCATTGTGTCGCCTCGACGCAGGGGATCTCAGCGCCCCTCCCCACGCTGTGGACCTACAAAGTAAGTCTCCTCTACTCGTAGACATCAAGCTAACCATTTCCTTGACAGGAGTCCTTCCCCAGAAATTCCTCGAGGGCTGGCCACCCTCGTTGGATGACTGGGGACAGCGACTAAATCAAACTCTACTTCTGCAATCAACGGGGGAAATATGAGGTGTAGTGTAGCGTAGACGTATAAGTCCCAAAGGTTTCCCACTTAGCATGTATCCCACGCACCCTGTCCAATATTACGTAATCTGCGAAACGGTTGAACTTGTGGATGTGCCCTCGGTGAATTCATCAGTTCGCACATGAAACGACGCACGCCCCGTCAGAGGCCTTCGATAGGCTACCATGGTACCGACTGTGTCTCAGATTCACGGCTGCTAGTCAAATGATTCATATTGAAAACACCCATGCTGCATCTCCTCCCTGGCAATCTCGAGGTCGATATTGAGTCGCTACTTTTAATGACTTGTCTCCCCAATCTCAGTGAAACGCCTCAGAACAGATCGCTGTGACGACTGAAGGAACAATGATCGCGTCAGTGGTCAAAGTATAATGCTCACTCACCGCTCTAATGACTCGGTGAGTTCTTCTAATAGGTCATAGTCTTGTAGGATGACCTGCATCTCAGTAGTACGGATGTGATATTCCGCCCTACGCAGAAGATACCGACTCAATGATGGTCACCAGATTAGTATAAAAGAGAGAAACGAGAGCTCCTGCAGTGCCGTGTCGCATCGGCGCATCCCACTGAATGTCTCATGTCATAAGAAGTGTTAAAGGTGCGTCTCCAGCTTCCATCTCACATCCCACTGAACGTCTCTCGTCTTGGGCCGTGTGCATCTAGACGTGAATCAAAGGTGTGTCTCCATCGTCGCATCACAATCGAGGGTCATTCGTTGCGCGGCATGCATTGTATTGCTTCGGTTTGATGTCCTCATCGCTGCAAGGAGGATCTCATTGAATCACTCATGTCTTTCGAATGTACAAACGGCCTCTCTCCCTTCACCGTAACTCTATCTAATGTCTCTCTCTCGCATCAATCGTTCACCAAATGCACCACGTGGACGTCTTGGAGTAGAAGACGGATCACTACGAGTCGGTTCATCTCTCTTCGATGTGTTGCATTGCTGACACTTTTCCGTTATGTCCAGAATGTATGATCTCTGAGTTAGATTAGGATTAACCACCATGCCGTGTTCGCCTCTCGAGTCGGAAGAGTCTCAGAATCTCAAGATACGAACGACGTAGTAGCAGGTTAATTGAGGAGTCCAAGCGGGAAACACAAAGGGGCGGCGACGTCCCTGATGCGGACGATCGGAGTTGACTTGGATATTGAGGGTTTCATAAGACCTCAGGCCTCAGCTCCTTTCCCTTTCCCTTCCCCTCATGGCCCGCACAAAACAGACTGCTCGACAGAGCACGGGTGCCCCCGCTGTTGGAAAACCCCTCCCTCCGAGTCAGTCAATCTCTGATCTCATTCCTTCGCTCCCATCCAAGAACGTCTCTGAAAATCAAGACGTTCAAGTCGATCGGTGCGAAACGTTTGGGCCCCATGAATCCGTTAGTTCCTTTCCTTCGTCGTCGATTGTGTTCCTCACTCCTATTAGCTTTGCCGTGGGTGTCAGAATGGCGGTAATCTAATTCAATGCAATCAGTGTCGAAGATGGATATGCGTTGAGGTGGAGGGGGATGATCAAGACGAAGACATGGGTGAAGAAGATGGCGATCAACGAGGCACAGCTTGTCTCTGGGTATCGAACTCCATGGTCTTGAAAGATACAACTTTGTACTTTCAGTGCCCAGCGTGCCACCGATCTCAAGATCGCGACAACAGAGACAACACTCCATATATTGTGCGTCCATCTTTTATTCTTACGTTAATCGGGGAATTGATTCATCATCTGAAAGGGGTTTTTCCTACCATCTAATGAACCCCTTCACGTTGTAGTACGAGTCTCCCAGCCATGGCTCTTTTTCTTCCCAGAGATGCAGTGCCAGGAGACAGTGATTCTCCTCATCGCTCTCAAGGGGACGGAAAACATGCACGAACCTGTCACTGAAACGTTTCACCGGTTCAAAGGGTTTTTCGGGCGTGATCAAGGCCATCTCTGGATGATCACAGTGACTTTCGACCTGCGAGCGAACCCAGAGAAGTATGCCTGCGACCTCAGTGAAGCTCTGGCCATAGCTAAAGGGTCAGTCGCCTTGGAAAGCATATTTATGGTCGTCACTCACAGTTTTCAGACGCTCAGCGAAGAGGGTGATGACGTACCTTGTTACTCATAGCACGGGTGGGGGGCTCCTCCACTACTCCGCTCCCGTTCCAGCAAGTTCGAAGCGTTCGGCTCAGCCACCGTATAGTACCAACCCGCGCGAGGTTTGTTTGTATTCAAGTGGTATTTATATTGATTGCTAAGTCAACCGTAGCTTCTGGAACACATATTCCCCAACAGCTTCAAGTCGTATGTAACGAGCGTGGAACAATCTACCCTTGCTCTTCTGGTGTGCCGAGGTATCGAGGGACATGTGGAGACTAAGGAATGGGTGAAAGCATCGGTTCGGTTGTGAGTTTTGACTTGCATCGATCTAGCCTGATTCTGATCGCACCTATACAGCGGAACCTTCAGTGAAGTCATATCGTTCTCAGCTCGCCGATTTCAGCCTTTCTGGGCTACCACGTTTTGCGTTGAATTTTTCCGTCGGGTGTATCTTGAAGGTCAACCATGGAATCTCGCGATTAACGACATCCTTGCCGGCGATCCTAGGTTCGGAGCGTCTACGGAGGTCGTAATCGCTCATTGCCCACCACAAGCCAGAGCTAAAGTGGAACTCACCAAGTTCTTCTGGTCGCACCCTACCAGAGCCCCTTCCGGACTACGGATGCCAACAAGCTGCCCCAAGTGCAAGCGATTCGGGACTATATCGGTCAAGAACAAGAACCAGTCCTCAATCAAGTTTCGGTGTCGCGCCAAATTATCAGGAGTGAAGTGCGGATGGAGTACGTCTTCTCGGTTGGATGAGGCCACTCTGAGGGCAGTACCGACTGGGCGGGACTACAGCCTTGGTCAATGGCACTCGACTTCTCTGGAATGACTGAACCCTACGTAGGATATGCATATGATTTTCCAACCGTCCCTTTAAAGATCGTACCAAATAATCCCCAATAAGTTTTTTTACTCCCTCCCTGCCCACCTTTCTTCAACCTTTACCATGAACGAGACATGCTCCTCGCATTCCAATATAAAAAATCCTCATTCATTCTTTCCGGAGGCCAAGATGGCTGAAGATATCCGCCGTGTGGTGAGGGGCGAGGAGTCTATGTAAGACGTTTCTCCCCTATTAAAATAACCCAAGTGTCTCATGCATTAATAGCGACTTACCGAGGCGGTATAGGGAGGTAGATGTCCGGCTCATCGCAGAGCAGGTGAAACAAGCTATGGTGAATAGAGGTGAGCAGTGATATCTCTGGTATCGTTGTAACCGCTGATCAGGGGCAATAGTCGAGCTTCAAGTAACGGCTGATCAGCTTGCCAAAGCTACCAGAAAAAGACGTGAGGCCGTCTTAGAGGGAGTCAACTTGGGAAAGGTGTCGACTCCTACGGTTGTGGCATCATCGGACGGCGTTCCGTTGATAGTTTATCTTCCCCATGTCGTTCCCAAGCATATCGAAGTACGTCCGCGCCGCTTCTCGATTATTTCTGGCTCAATCCTCTTTCAGAAACTCGCAGGCCAGGCAACCTGGGCATTAAAGCGTATTTTAGCCGCCAACATGCAGGCAAAGAAAGCGAAAAAGTGGCGTAACAGCACCACTTATTGCAAGGTCCACGGGAAGAAGTATCCGCGAGGCGCAAAGGATTTTTCGCCGGCATGGTATATGTTAGGACATTCGGTGAGTACGGGGTCGTTGTAACAAATATGCTATCTACTCATTCTGTCTCAAGGGCCGCGGTCTACCCAAGCCGTCAGTTGGACTGAGAGACAACAAGATCGACTGCAAGTCGTGGCTACGCGGAAGCCGAGCCCTTCATCGGACAGTCAACCTCATCCTTGCAGCTATCCACCCCCAATCTTATACCGCCGGGAGTGATTCAATGGAGGCGTTGAGGCGTTCAGAGGATCCAGACCGGCGATTCTGGGGAAAGTCCTGGGAGTCGGTGTTTTCGGCGTTGACCGTCATTTCAAACTGTTCGTGTCCCCCTCATTTTGACAAGAAAGGTGACCTCAGACAGATGGATGCTTTGGTCAATATTGGCACCGACAATGCTGAGCTTCGATTCCCCCACTTAAAAGCCTCCTTTCGGTACTTTGGTGGTACTGTTATCTTATTTTCAGGCCGCCTCTTCAAGCACGAAGTGCCTCTGTGGACGGGTGGGGAACGCATCGCGTACACTTACTTCATGCGATCCGAAGTGCAGAAATCCATGGGTGCGACTCCCGTAGATTGGGCCCGTTTACCCGAGTAGATGACATTCCCAATGTATTGTGACCCTTGTCAATATATAATCCGTCCGTCTCCCGCCGCCTACCAAAGCATGGGTCTTCTTCAACCACGTACATCTTCACAACCAGGCTTCACACACACCGAATGGAAACGTGAAGCCAATGGCAAACGCCGTAGAATCGACGTCTTACGGCCTTTAGTCAAGCCGACTCCCGTCGATACGCCGCCTCAGCCGACCAACCCTGTAGTAGTAGGAGCGCCATTGGATGACATACGCCATGTTGTCGAGTCAGATCAGGTTGAGCCGGTTGATTATGAACTTGATCCTTCCTTCAATATGAATGGTACCGTAGGTCGTTTTTGTTCTTTCAATCAGACATTGTAATGATCAAGTGCCCTCAAAAGTCACCTCAGGAATTCATGGAACAGTGGATCACTGAACGACGTGCGCGAGATTTTCAAGCCATGCTGGACATGTGTTGCATCGAAGCTTCGGCATGTGAAAAGTGCCAGTTGTCCGGAGACGCGTTGTACCGTTGCCGTCACTGCTTCGGTGGTCGTGCCCTTTGCAAGACGTGCTGCCTAGATGTGCATGCCTTGAACCCTTTCCATCAGCTTCAATATTGGTGTAAGGACCACTTTGTTGCCGCCGATCTTCAAGAGATGGGCCTTGTACTCCATCTCGAACATAGCGGTGCATGTTCCAGGGCTCAGTCAGGGTTCCTTCCCCGCACAGGTAGGGTTCTCCTTGACTTTCTTTCCAGCGAAAACCAACCAGGTTCACTCCTTCCTAGACATATCTACCCTGACCATTGTCCACACTACCGGCATCTTTACTCGGAGGGTGGCTTGGTGCCTTTGCTCCGAAGGCATCGACCATTACACACAATTATTCCGCGCAAGCCTTTTTCCCGCGTCGGTGAAACGACCTTCAACCGCATTTACCTTTGAATTGCTGGACGAACTTCACCTACAACGCATGGAATGCAAAACTGCATCGTCTAATTTCTATGCGCTCCTCCGGAGGCGTACCTGCTTAGAAGATCCGCTCGCTCTCCAGGTGCGTCACCTCATCATTAACACATGCAGATAAGTCATCTGATTGCCAGGATGCTGCTATCGAGATCTAGTTGTGAGGGCGGCGGTCGGAATCTCTGACGTGGTAGACGAACAAGAACTCCCTAACGGGGCGCTAGCATTGGGTTGCCCAGTCTGCCCTCAAGAAGGGATAAACTTGACACCGCAAACGTACACCCCATCGGATCCCGATTGGCTCGCTACCCCTCTACTGGTTGCCGATGGAAATTTTAAATTTGATCATCTCCAGATGAAGCGACCGGACCTGGATATCTTTCTCCGGGACGGTACCAGTTACACTGTCAATTCAAAGTTGTACCAGGCCCACCTTCAAACAACCGAGGAGGTACCGAGCCGTTCAACTTGTGCCAACCACAAGGCAGTCAATCAGTCATCTCGTGCTCGCCGACACATCGATAGCACTGGTATCGGTGCCATCGCCTGTGCTCGACACGCGTTCTTCGTCCCGCATTCTATTGTTTACTTCACCAAGGGCGAACAGTGAGTGGTTGTCAATAATCTATAATAGCTCTTGCCTGACGCACGTGCCAGGCAAAGAAACATGGACTTCGCTTTCTCTGAGGCCATGCAATACTTTTCGTCCTTCTGGGCAGAGACAGGGAAACAGCCACCAGGGTTCACCCTAATTTACGACGTCAACTGTCAATACTCCATCCATCAGAAGGAGCGATTTGAAAAAGGGACTTATCTCAAGCATCCTCCGGGCCGAATCCAGTACGCTGTCGGTAAATTTCACTTGGGAGCGCATGTGGAATCTTGCTACGCAAAGTATAGTCTCAATTTTGTGCTCGGTGCTGGACAAACTGACGGAGAGGTTTTGGAGACACTGTGGTCTCCTCTGAATAAACTTGCGGGAAGTACACGTGCAATGACACTTGGCCACCGACAGGAAGTTTTAGACGACGCAATCTTTGATTCCAACTGGAAGAAGTTAACTCTAATAGGTGAGTCGTCCCTTTCACACCCCCAAGTTGACTAATTCGGTACCTCACTTAGCGGTCTCTTTGGTCAAGAAGTACAAGCGAGCGGTAACCACCGGTCAGGAGATGGAGGAGGCATACGAGGATCTCCGCTCACGCATTCCATCAAATTTACTTACTGAATGGGACGCAGAGGGAGTTCGTGCAATAACTGAGAGAGGGGACAAGCTGCGCATTTTCGATGTTGTGGAGCCTGACGGTGCGGCAATTTGTAAAAAAAAACTCAATTATTATTGTTATCTAACCATTTTTTTCAGTGCCATCCGTTAGCGCGGTTCGCTTAGAACTTTCCATGAAGGAGCTCCGCAACAAGCGGTACCTTGTTGGCGGTGCCGCGGTAATAACCGAGGGGATGGCTATCCAAGAGGCCCAGTGAGAGTTCCATTCATTCCAATAGGAATCGTTTCATTTACCCATATATGACGCAGATTGTCCCTGAAAGCCCTCATCCGTAGTATGGGGGATAATCCAACGCTGTCTCAGCAGAACGACCTCGCTGATAGAAGGGGACGAATGAAAAAAAGAATTGAGAAATTCAAACGGAGGATTAACGATTTACTGCCTGGGCTAACTAGTGTCAGCAGCAACAACGACGGACACCGTGACGACGACGACGACGATGACGACAACTACGACGACGACGACGACGACGACGACTTTTCCCACATCGACGACGGCTTAGATACCATGCCTGAGGACATGGTTATCATGCTCCCATCAGCAATGAGCGTTGAAAGTCAAGCACGTCGTGGATACAGTACGTTGGCTAAAGAAGAAGCCAGACTTCAAGAAGGGAGGATATACGACAGTCTCAAGGAATTACGTATGGCCCTTGGCGAGAAATCGTTACGATTTAGGAAGGTACTTCGGAACAACCGTTCCCAGCGTCAATCCACTCGCGCATGGGGAGGCATCAATGCCTACGACGCTAAGGCGCGTCTTCAAGCGGACATCTACACGGCATCCGTGGTAGCGCTCAAGGCCCTTGTTGGCGCAGAAGCCGATAAATGGCTGCCTATCAATCGAGACACTGATCTGCAGATGCGAGGCGATGTCGTTGACTCAAACCGGTTTCACCTTAGGCATCCACTTTTTGGGTAACATTAGGTATATTAAGTATGTGGGG
>BEWF01001091.1:0-12649 GCA_002583695.1 Pleurotus salmoneostramineus | reverse complement strand
ACGTCAGCGTCCACTGAGGGGACGACCATGATCTGCTGAACCTTTTTGAGACATGGTCTACCGGCGATGTATCCCAAGTGCGAGACGTGGGCGATTTCCATGCCACGATGAAATCCATCAAGGCCAAGGGCTTGATCATGCCTTCCAAGACAGATCTATACTTTACAGTACGCACAAATTAATGACTCGCACATTCGTTTCTCAAGGTCAATATATATTTCAGCCTGAGGATAACGAAACGCTGCGTGGTAATGTCGGAGATCAACTCTAAACGGTTAAAAAGAGAGCAAGTCCATACGTCTCAACACCTCGCACTGACAGCATTTCCCCTCCCGAAGGTAGGCTGTAGCCAGCGAAAAAAGGGGGGGTGCCCCTGGTTTCGCTGGTGTGTATTTGACTATCTACCGGTACATGAGAGTATGTTAGGGCTACACTAGGGACGTGACACAGAAATATAGAGAGAGTTTATAGAACCTAAGTGAAAAGAAAGACAGAGTCAGTCTACCAGTGAAAACGACAAGTCATCGCGGAAAGACATACCTAGGGGAAAAGGGGTACAAATCAAAGGGGAGGCACTTGGGCTTGCGGGACCTTGAAGGAGGGCAGCTAGTCGTGCAAGACAGCGGCAAAGCGGTAGACACCACGACAAGACTGATGTCGAGACCATGGGCGCTTGAACAGAGCACCACCTCGTCGACGCGGAGGAATGGGATGGGCAAGGTGGTGGCGCCAGCGAGTAGTGGTGACCGCAGACATTTCCAACATTTCCAACCGTGAAGAGGTGGTTGGTGGCGCGGTCGAGAAGGAAGATCGTGGGATGGAGACTTGCTGATGCGAAGGTGGTGATAAAAGGATGGGGGTGGGTGTCGGGATGGTGATGACAACAACATCGCGGTCGAAAAGAGAGATGAGGGCAGCTACTCATGAACAAGGTAGAAGCGGCGCCGGCGAGAGGGATAGTCGCATGACCAAAGCACCTAATGAGAAACAAAGTTGAATAAGCAAATATCATAACGGCGACAAAAGCACAAGACTTACGATGATGATGATGATGAAATGAGGAAGCCTCGAAGTGCTATGGCATCGTCGCCAACGTGATTGAAAAGGAAACAAGCACAAAGTTGACATGATCGGAAGGTGGTTGGTGGCGCGGTCGAGGAGCATAACATAAGGCGATACAAACATGGATGCCTGCGTGATGGTGAATGAAAGGTGGGTCCGCGCGATATGGATTCCGTGGGGTCAGATGGGTTGGAAGGTGTGGCGATCGGTGGACAAGGGATGGTGGTGGCGCGATCGACGGAAAGATGCTAGAAGGTATACGGTGGTAAGTACGAAGACAAAATTGAAAGCAAGAGAATTGAAAACTTACTAATGACCGATGATCAGCATCCCTCCATGAGGTAAATATGCCTTCGCGATGAGTTGCGATCGTTGATGGCTCAAGACATGACCGGTGACTAGGTATCAACCGACGACGACAAAGTGATCTTGATGTGGGTGTGCGAGTTGGCGTTGGAGATTTCGGATTGTTCGGAGGGATGCGGTGACGTATAACCGGTTGCTCTCCTCCAATGTTGTAGACAGCGAGAGCTGAGGTGAGGTGGTTGGTGACGCGGTCGAGAGAGAGAAACGAGGGCGGCTAGTCGTGAACGCGCCAAGAGGGAGGGCAGACAGAGGTGGTGCACTCAACCAGGAGGCGAGGGTGATGGTTGTAGTGTGTAGAACATCACCTAATGCAAAGCAAAGTTGGATAAGTAACTATCATGATAGCGATAAGATCAAGAGACTTACGAGGATGTGATGACGACGTGAGTCTCAAAAGGGAATAAGATCGTCGCCGACTGCATCGAGAAGCAACCAAACTTGTCCATAGTCACGATATGATCGGGATCCAAGTGGTTGAGGGCGCGGTCGAGTAAGGTCATAGAGTTGCTGATGCGAAGATGGTGATAGGAAGATGCCGGTATGATAGTGGTCGTATGGTGAGTCCGAGGTGTAAGAGATGGGTTGGAAGGTGCGGCAATCGTTGAACAAAGATTGGCGGCGTGATCGGAGCAACAGAGTCGTTGGGGATGGAGGCGCGAAGGAATGCTAGAAGGTCAAGTATCCAATCAGCAAACATACGAAAGTAAAAGCAAGAACAAGAGACTTACCAATACCCTTCTATCCATGTGTGAGACAAGTCATTGATGCCTTCGCAATGGTTGCAATCATTGATGGCTTGAGCCAGACATGAGGAGACACGATCAATGACAGGTATCCCCCGACGACAAGGTGATGTAGGTACGTAAGTTGGCGTTGGAGATTTCGGATTGTTCGGAGGGATCGAGCCGGGCTTTGCGTGTGCCAACGCCAGTGACGGACAGCGAAGAGGATAGGTATAATTGGTTGCGAGCTGCCTATGTTGCAAACAGTGGCGGCTGAGGTGGTTGGTGGCGCGTTCGAGAAGCGGGATGAACATCGACGTCGTGACCAAGGCTAAGGAGAATTTAAATGGTGAGAATAAGGCAAGGGACCAAGAAAAGAAGATACTTACGATTAGTTGCACCCACGACCATACATGATACAATTTGGGTAAGCACTTGGTTCCTTCCTTCAAGTAGCCGACGCCGGAACCGACACATGAACACCTGGAACAGCAGGGGGGTGGTTGGTAGCGTGGTCGAGAGAGTATAGGCGATGGAGGATGTTGATGAGAGGTGGGTGGCGGTCGAGAGGGGGAGTAAACATTGACGTTCACGAGACAGGGTACAAGTGTTGATCGAGGCGAGAGCTTGGGGCAAGATAGATGTTGAGTATAAGAAAGGGGAATAAACCAAGAAAGAAAGACTTACTACAAGTCGTTTCGCCAACAGCCATACTTCGAGTACTCGACGCCGGAATCATCACAGGAAGGGTCTCGTGGAACGACAGGGTAGGAACCTGATCAATCCGTGAGGGTGGTTGGTGGCACGGTCGAGGAGAGAGGCGGCGTGGACGAGGCGACGCAGGGAAGGAGTGTGACCACCAAGTGGTTGGTGGGCCGTGGCGCGGTTGAGAAGGGAGGAGGACTAAGATAGAGTCAAGATAGAGTCAGATGAAGGATTCAGAAATGAGCAACTAATCAAAAGACTTACGAGTCCAAGATAAGCTGATGCGAAAGAAAGTTGTCGGTGAAACGTTTGGGTACTTGCTTAACTGTGATGAGGACATCGAGTCAGATTGATGGTGGGAGAACGCGACGAACATGAAGTCACTTACTCAAACAACAACCCGACACATTGACATTTGTAGATAGCGCGAAGCCGTGCCTACTAGCGGGAACGGGACTGGGTGCTGGGTACTGAAGAGACGCAAACGGCGGTCAACAGCACGGAGGGACGGATGACGGGCGTCTGGCCATTCAAGTCGAGCAAAATCAGCCATCCGGGTGGTGATATAACGGAATTGCAGAGACTCACTGAATCGCGCAAATAAAGACGAGAAAATGTGAGGCTTCGAACCTCAAGACAAAGAGGCTCGAAGCGGAAACATCTGGATAGTATGAGAGTAAGTAAGCAAAAGGAAAGATAGGAAGACACGACAAAAAAACTTACATAGAAACATGTGTAGCGCATGCGAGGATGTATGGAGCTAGTAGAGCAGTATTGTCAGAGATGCTAATTGTCTATTCATTGCGTCTCAGCGTACCTTGGACAATGGTAAGAGGAAAGAAACAGATGGGCGCTTGGACGACTAGCGCGTGCGTTACAAGTCCCGAAGTTGTTCCTAATCAAGACAGGGACATAGGAGTTAGCGACAGAAGTGACATGGCATCGAGAACAACATACCGAAGAGGTAGCAGAAGGTTGAGGAGAGAGTAGAGGAGGCAAGCAGCAGCGAAGGTAAGAGTACGACGAAAATGGATGAGGGAAAAGAAGGGAACGATGGGGAGGGAAGGTGACGGGCACATTCAGCACGAACAATGGTGGTAAAGTGTAGTGACATAATGACGGGTCATGGTGGGGGGAAGCTAGGGAGGAGGCCCGCTCAAGTCAGTCTTTTATACTCTTCGAATGCTTGCATCTGTTGTGGCTGACCGGATATTCAATAGTTTATTATGGATTATAATATTCAGAAAATGATACTCAATGATATTGAGGCACTGGCTTCGTGCCCTACTTCTCAAACGCCGTGTTCGAAGCTTGTTCCCTGAGCGTGTGTACCCACGGAGATGACAGCTTCAGATCAGGCAATTACCAGAAAGGAAGCAGAGATGAAATCTATGTTGCGATGACTCAGACGGCAACAAGTCCAAGTCCGACAGACAGGCAGCTGCGTACCAGGTACCTCCTCCATCCTTCTTTCCTTCTCCCTTCTTCCTCACTTTGCCTCTCCCTCTCTCAGCTTGTCTCCCTCGTAGCCATCTCACTTGCACCACTAACGAATTTCGACTCAAACCCTTTCCCTTGACCTTGTCCTCCTGGACATCTGAGCTCACCTTCCATCGTCGTCGATGTGACTCTGAAGGCTTGTTACTACCGTCCTTCGTCTCTCTAAGTGTCCCTTCGACCCTTCGCCGTCTCTACGCCTGGTCCACATGCAGTCTGCGCCTTGACTCCATCATGGCGCGTCCTCGGAGTATTTGTGAGTCATCCCTCTCCATTTCGGCGTCGTGTCACATACTCATATACCTGTTGGGTCGTGAATTCACTCCTTCCTGGCTTCATTCCGATTGCACGAACGTCAATAGACTACTGCTATGGCTCTGTGTGTTCCTGAGTGCCTTCGCTTACTTATGTACACGGGTGCCCGCTCGTCGGAGAGGAACATCTTAGTTTCCTCGATCCATGGGAGCTTACTTCGGCTGACGTATCCGTCAGCATTATCACCGTAGCGCGTAATTATCTAGGATTAACTACTAGTAGACAAATCAATGGAGTTTTGGAATTCGGACTGCAGTCACTTTGCGGCAACGCGACGCGATCATTTGAGTACAATCGGACTTTTCGACGCTCGGGTTGAGCAAATGTTTATTCAGAAATGTATACACTCCAGTCAGTCGCAGTGGAACACTCAAAAGTATACTTATATTACTCTTCTAAGTGTATGGCGAGTGCGTGCACCGTTGTGTTCGAAGGTGGCAAATCACAAGGCCGGAATTTTGTTCGACAGGATGAGACTCACCATGGTGTACCATTATCACGGTCAAAATCGGAGAGATTGATATAAGTAAGTATGCTTAACGCTACTTACAGCTTCGTGGAGACCTGGAAAGTGTCATTCCGGCGACGGAACGTTGAGAAACGGAGCGACCGAAGTCGACCCCTGTGACTCCTGAACCGATCGAACTTGTTTGCGAACGTCTTCTGCCCTTGAGATCAGTCGAAAGAAACGAGAATGTTTGCTGTACCTCGCAGTGAGTGCATAACGACTGTCATCAAAGGCCGTAAGTACCTGTACAGGCATTGGAAAGGATCGATTTGACTGAGACTTACCTGTGTCGAGCCGGAATCACTTTGAAACGGTTCGTCACAGACTCAGTCCCAAAAGTTGACATCATGTTCAACCTTCGGTTCATCTACTTAGATCGAAGGAAGAGACTGATACTCAGAGATTCTCCTTTCGAGCCCAGTAGAAATCTGTGTAATATGACGAGCAACGAGACCAAACACACACGGCTTACTCGTACTTCAAAGTTATTGTGTCGCCATGATCGTATCACTTCGACAAACCTTTTCCTACATCACCGACTATTGTGCTTCTCCCTTAGTTTGGGAGGTTTGACCTAGGTACGACGGGCATGTATAGTATATCCACATATCATTCAAATTCCAGCCATGATCATTCGAAATTATAATCGCTTTGAGTCGCATCGTTCACTTCATTCGGTGGCGACGTCAGGCATATTCTCACTCAACTTAATGTTTTATTCAACCTCAATGCTCGACTTCATGAATCCAATTCATGCCCATCCACTCGGACGCCTTGGTATCATCTTTGCAATATCAGATACCACGGCACCTACTCTGACGCGAAAGGTACTAATTCAAGGAGACCATATGGAAATGCGACACACGTTCATTGCTATCGCTGGCGACGACGACAACGAGGGACCCGATCATTGGGGTCGCCAGTGCAGACTGCTTCTAGCCTGGTGGATCATGATCAAAATTCTAGTAAGTCCACATAGCCCGTTTCTGGAACATTGACGTATATTCCCCGTTACTGGAATATGTACCTTAACAGCAAAGTAAAGGGGGAGCTTCGATATTAGTTTCAAAGAAGCTTGCACCAAGTCGCAGCATCGATCACCAGAAGCAAGCTCATATTGTGCACACCAGGCACCTCACTCCCATGCGAACAAATCGACGGAGTTTCCCGACAGATCTTGGAAGTAAGCTCAATGGTCTGGAACCAATTTACGACATGAACGAATGGGGAAGGTAAGTATTGAATTGGGGACTTTGCTCTACTCGACATGTTCAATCGTACGTACTCGAAGTTCTGACTCAGTCCCCTCCCATCACCCAGGTACCCATCCTCCATCATGCTCATGTTCAACGCATCCACCATCTCCCTTACCCAGCGCGCACCGGCACCTCCACCATCACCTGACCTTTCTCCACTTTGCGAGAGGATCGCTTCGCTTCGAAGAGGCACCAAGAGATGGCTTGTCGCCGTCAAGAATTCCAAGGTGGCTGAGCGTACGCCGTTGGTCTTGGTCCCGTGGTTTCCCAGTCTGATACTCGGCCGTTTCTAGGCATCCAGTCAGTCGTAGCCAGGATTCAATCAGTCCACAGGCGCAGCGGCAATGAGGACACGAGAAGTCCAGGTACTTACAGCGTTGACATGTCTCCATAGCCGAGTTGTTGATTTGATCTTGTAGCTCCCCGTGTAGACGTCCACTACGATGTCGACGCGTTGTCCTTGGTCTCGCAGGCTGCTTGTCATGACCATACGACCCTCGACGTCATCGTCATCGAGTCCACATCATTCGGTATGTGCTTCTTCCCTCTCGGTCCCGATAGACACTCACTCGGAGGTCGTACATTGATCATTTAGCTGTTCCGTCCTCCGAGACCTCGGAACCCGACTCTGACATGGGATCGTTGATGGGAACAAGAAGGTCGTCGTTGTCCAATGGGAAGGAGGGGAAGGAGGAGCCGCTTGCGGGGCCAGAATCATGCTTGCGGATGTCGTGTGCTGAGGATGCCGCCATCGCCGTGAGTTGAACGGAGCAGAATGTATTATCTTGCTTTCTTGTTTTCTTGGTTCCATGTTGTTCGAGACCGACGCCACAGTAATCAATAGTGTATTCGTAGCTTATTTGAACAGTTAGTTGTTGACCGCATCGCTATAACGCAAAAAAAACCATACCCTTGTCATCATGACACATGTCCAAATACCTTAGCATCCAACGACGAAGCACGATGAATGTTCGTACCCATACCGGGATCACTCGACTACTCAACACCGCCGACAACCACCTCGGAAACCGATGACAACGGCGAGCTCCAACTTCGAAGGTTCCAAGCGTCTGGGTTGTTGGGTAACGAGGGTATCATCAACCACCAATGACCACCGCCGAAATCGCGATCGCGATCGCAACAAGCTTGAGCACCAAAAAAAAAGAACAGAAGAGGGCACAACGAAATTCATTTCTTGTTGTATGTGGAAACAAATTGAACTAAGATAGAAGGATAGAAGCATGTCAGTCATAGTCAGTCGGAGTGAGTACGTACGTACATACCAGGCACCATAAGAACAGAGTCGCATTCGCGTAACGAAAGAAGACACCCTTGAAAATTTGATTTCTCCCAATCGGTGGGCTGTTGCGCTGTAAGAGGAATGATATTTGATGGTGAGTCAGTAAGTATATTGCGAAGCTCATGGCTGCGGTGGAAAAGCTTACGCCTACTTGACGTTCGATCCACAGCCCATACGACCACACGACCACACGAGTCAGGAGGCTAGTGTAAATTCTGGAATGAAGCCATCGGTGGATATATTGGATCTTGATCTCGATTCTTGACGATGACTCGTGTCTGAGTCTCGTGTGTGGATTTTTGGGGAGGAGACCGATGGCTGATGAGAAAGTAGGGGACTTTGGGGTGACCGGCGAGGAGGAAATGGGGGAAGAGGAAGGAGGAAGGAGGTAAGAGGAAAAAGAAAGAGGGAGATGGAGGAAGGAGCCTTTGAATTCCTTTCTTCCCTTCCCCCCACCCTACCGCCATCATGCCTGGACATGGTCGTTGTAGTCGTCGGTCTCATTGCCCATGATACATCCATCACTTGCTCTTGCTCTCTGGTAGGTCGCCTTCGAGTACTTGATTGCAGCAGCTCATTCGCCACTCTCATAGATCGTCTCCTCGTCTGTGGAGTCGTCTCACTATAACCCTAGGTAAGCACTCTGCCTTGCTTGCACCGAGGTATCAGGATGACTCACCTCGTGCTCGGATTCTGCAATCCGTAGACGCGTTAATGTGGACGCGACTTACAACTGTCGAGTATCTGGTGAGTATTCTTGATATTAGCTCATTTAGATGCTTACTCGCCTACCTCGATGTGTTTGAACAGTATTATTGGTGCTTGGAGCGCCGTATCGCGTACCCGCACCGTATCCCTATTCCTAGCATCAAAAAAACTTTGTTGTGAACGCGAAGGATGGTAATGGTCAATTACGTGTGGGTTCGAGTGCGCCGGTGGTGGTGGTGATGACGGTTCAGATGGTTGCTTGTTCAAACGTTCAAACGTTCGAGCACGATCGTCGAGATTTCCGAAGCGATTGCCATTCGCATCGAAATACTGACATGCGATATCGTACGCTGTGCTTCCCTTGGACTCCTCTCCTCCTCCTCCTCGTACACTTCCTCTCTTTTCTCCACATGAATCGACTGGATTCGCGCGTACATGGCCCGTTGCGATTCTTTCCCTTCCCTTCCCTTCCCTCCCTCCTCCCATCCCTTTCACTTCTCTCTCCATCCCTCCCTCTTTCTGGCCCTCCCCTCCCTCCACATGTCTTGCTGGCCATCTCGTCTCGCGTTCCCATACTGACCTCCTCTTCTCACAGGTCCCAAATGGTCGTCGTCCAGATATGAGAACCCTGAAATCGCCAGGTCTCCGAAATCCAGTCGTTCAGAAATAGCTAATTCGTAAGTCTTCGATTCCTCGAATTTGGTGTTCTGTTTGATTTTGATTTTCGTTTTGGTGGTGGTTATAGTGTATGGTTTGTGTTCACGATGTGACGACCAGACATGACCAGACAAGCAGCATAGAGTGGGACGAGTTGATGTGCGGGTGATGGAGACGGACGGCGGGTGATTGATGAGGGGGAGGAGGAGGGAGAGGGAGAGGATGTTGTGGTTGTGGTGGTTGTGGTGGGATTGGTGGTGGAGGTGGAATCGCGGTCGAAGCCAAATGACTGAGTTGGAAATTTGGCAGGCTTGGACTTTGACGCGCACATGCAACGCCTTCCTCCACCACCCGTCAACGCGTCAACCAAGACGATGATTGGATTCAGACAGGACTGTTCTGTACATCGAAACCTACGCTCACCCTCTCCACCAAGCCCATCCATCACCGTACGCATCCACGACTCCTTCATAACTCGTCCTCTCCCTTCCATCCACCCCCTCCGCACCTGCGCACCTGATCCCTTCCCTTCCCACAAGACCAAGTCCAACCCCTCACATCAAAATCTCAAAACCTGAAGCAACTTGCGCGGAAACCACGAATTCCACGCCATCCAGCAAATTTCCAACGACGAATTTTCGAGACGTGGAAGAATGGTTGACGACGATTTGATGGAAATCATGGATGATGAATTTTTATGGTATGTATTTTGAATTTTCGGCGCGCCATAGCTCATGTACTGACATTCTATTAGTACGTAGGGATACTCTGTGGTGTGTCGAAGCTTGGCGTATGGGCAACAAAGTGAGTTATGGACGTGTTCACGCGACAAAGATGCTGAGCTCTCTTGCAGATGGCAGGCTCGATCGAATGGGGAAGGCGTAGCAAATGCGTGATGGGGAAGACGTCGCGAAGAGGACGCGTAAGTTGAGTGGGTGTGACATGAGTGCTCGGGTACTGACAAGTGGACGGTTCTGTAGGCGCGGCTCGGCGGCGTTGGAGAAGAGAAGGGGAGAGGGAAGGGCGAGGAAGGGAGGAGGAGCTCGACGCGAGTGGATGGATGCGCATACAGAACACGAAGGGGGAAGGGAGAGGTCTTGTGGATGTTGCCAAGGGCATGTCATCGATGAGACCGATGGGTGAGTGAGGGTCACGGTCACTTGCAGCCCATTCTTGCGCGTTAGGTCAATCGGTCGGTCGGTCGGTCGAGGTCACAATGAGGGGGGAATGTGAGACGATAGCGTCAGAGGCAAGCGGTTGGACTTTGAACCTTATTTGAAAAAACTGATACAGTCCTTGACCCACAGCAATTCGCGCATGCATGACGTCGTGCCATGTCCAATCGTGACGTCAGCTCCTCAATCATTTACTTCTTGGTTTGCTTGCGACCATGCACCTTCCGATCGTCAAAGGCTTCACTTTCCGCACATCCTTCCCCTAAGTCGCTTCGCACAATTTCGAGTACGAAATTCATGTCAGCTACTGACCCCAATCTACTACGATTCTATTGCAACTAAATTCCCGCGGTGCACTTCTATTCTCATCGTATCACCACGGCGACTTCTATGTCCATAGTGCCGAGGGCGGTGAGCAGGACCCCGGACGATGGCACGGGAGGAATGACCCCAAATCAGACATTTTCAACGAAAATAGCGAAAATCCCTGGGTAAAATTTTCGGGGCCGTTGGGGGGACCACCGACAGACTCTTCTCTCTGTGGTATATGACGCGTCGAACGAGAAAAGTCTTGTCCAAATTCTGATCCCCTGTGCTAAAGTTTGATAGGGGAACCTGGTCGTTCCTCACTCACCATTGTAGTCTGCAGTGAAGGACGTTCAGATATGTCGGCCGTGGGCAGCCCTGAGATCCCGAAGCATTGCCTGCTAGATAAAATTCTATTAGCTTCACAAGAATCTAGCTTGCAGACCTGCACCTCATTTAACGTGTACATTGAAGCCCGAAGCGTCGCTTTTCCTGAACACGAAAACTACATCAGCATTATTTTGTAATGTTAAATAGGGTCATTAGCGCAAATTGGGACTTTATGAACCTTGGATGTTTCTTTGGAATATTCATGATGGGTTCATCATGATGAGTCGAAGGATAGACACAATTCATAAGTGTGAGTGTACGTCCCCCCGAACAAAAGTCGGTATCACGTCTTGGTTGAGAAGCACGCGTAGAAAGCGCTGCCTCAATCTAAAGCAGTCTTGATCACTGGTACTGAGTACCGAGTACCGAGGCCGTTGGGTCCTGCAGATGGATTTACATACGAGAATCTCGCTCCAATTGTAATGCTCATGCAAAGCATTAAAAGTCGCACGTACCAAGCCGGCACCATAGCGTAATGAAGGAATAAATTGCGACTCAAAAGTCTCAGCAATGAGCGACACTACGCCAATGTGCTACCTGTGTTCGTATGGAGTTGTAAGTGTACCGGCTACGCCCTTGTATTGATCCCCTATGCAAGTCCGGAGTCTGCTCTTGCCAGCCGTTTTTCGCGCCGTCGAAGAACAGCTCGCCAGCGAGATAGTAGCAGCTGTGAATAGAGTACCATATGAGCAGATAAAATGACTGAAAGTGCAGAAGGCGAGGTGATGCAGCCGATGCGGTCTCACATTGGTAATGAAAAATGGCCCCTTTCACCCTTTTGGTCCCTGTTCGTCTGTCGCCGCATTTGCACCCATCTTCTACGTTACTAAATCTCTCAGAAGGCCCAAAAGAGGCTTGGTGCGCGAGATCAGACGATTTTTGAAGTTCACAAGGCAAATTCCCCGAAATCAAACATTTTTTCGCCAATCTGGGGCGAGGCCTGAGGAAAATCATACGAAATCGAGCTCCCGAGAATTCAGACAAAATGGCTGACTTGGGATCAGTCCTCCTCTACCATTTTCCGGGGTCCTCGGTGGGCCAACGTTACACCCACGGAGTCTGGTTAATGACTGCACTGGCAACCCCTTCTAACACTTCATCATGTCGACCCCAGCATCAGAGACCCAGTACTATGGACGCCTTCGAGTCAAGGGCGGTGTGCTTCCTGACGCCATTACAGCATACAAAACCTACGGTGATCCCAGAAGCCCATGTGTTGTGTTTCCTACCTGCTACGGAGCAAAGCTAGATGGTCTGTTGCCGTTATCATCGTCGTTAAGCATCGAAACCTCTGCTCAAAGCATTCTACATCTAATAGATCAAATGTGGCTGATCAGCCCTAATAAGGTTCGGTCTACGAGCATAACTTCGTCTATGATAGCTCTAGACTTGATGAACTAGGCTCTCGACCCGAGTCGTTACTTCATCGTAACTTTCGCGCTCTTCTCCAACGGTGAAGTAAGTTCGGCCCAAATTACGCCCCTAGCGACGCGCCGCGTCTCTAATCACCTATGTACTGCGTAGTCGTCTTCGCCCTCAAACACCGTCAGTCTACGTCATGATCTGTGTCCTTGAAACCCACGATTCCGTGAAGTGTGCCGCCAATTCCATACACCGGACCCTACTTCCCAGCGGTGTCCTACGAAGATAAGATGTGCGGAGCTCGGTCCTCTTAATTAAAT
>BEWF01001088.1:0-17859 GCA_002583695.1 Pleurotus salmoneostramineus | reverse complement strand
CCTCCCATCCACACAAGTCTGCGTGATGTCGAGCCATAGCTCCTCCCAGACTCTACCGGATGACTCTGCGAAGCTCAAGAGGCTTCTTAACGTTGTTGGGCCTGCTCTAATAGCTGAATACCGTGACGCTGTCGGTTATTTTTAGCTTTAAAGCATGCGAAAAGGGAAAAGCACAAGAAAGCGCTCGAGGACTTAGAGTCAGGTACTCCATCTCCGCACAAGCTCCCTCGCGGTCTCAAGTCTCGTTCCCAACGGGGTCGCGCCATCAAGGGAAAATCAATCCTCTCTGATGGAGCTTTCGACGACGAAACTACTGACTCAGACTCTGAGGACCTTGAAAGCGAGCCTGAAGTTCAAGAAACTGACTCCTCCTTGGGTCTGGACCCTCCTGAGACGATCCCTGAAGCTCCTGAGCCTCAAGAAGATGTGCCGACACCCCCAACGACCTTGGCGAATGGCAGAGGACCAGCACTATTCTATGATATCTTTGATGGCACCCCTCTTGGTCCTCCATATGGCCCATACCCACCCGGTGTCCTCGAAACGGCTCTATTTCTCCCCTTCAACTCATCCATGGAGCCCCTGAACCTCGACTTTTAGGAGAGATCTATTGAATTATCTATATAATTATAATATAGATAGAACATAGCACTGTATTTGATAATATCTATCTTATCTACTACCTACATGTTTGTCGGTGAGGCGTCGGGGGGCGGGGGCTTGGCAGCACGTGTCATAAGTAAGATTGAGTGCGACAGCCATGTTTTGGGGACCACAGTAAGATTCGGCCATCTCGGCGTGAATCTTATCTTACTACTTTCGTCACCCCCCGTGTTTGAGCTTCCAAATAATGAAGCGTCATTACTCCCCATCGCATCATGCCTAGTCGTCAAATCATCCGACCCCAATGCCCTTGTCAACGACAAAGGCAAGCCCATAATCCGACCATACACCCCGATATCACCTCCGGACCTCAAAGGCGAGCTCACGCTATTGGTCAAGAAGTATGATACCGGAAACGCGTCAAAATATATCCATTCTCTCAAGGCAAGTCTTTTTCATCGATTAGCTATCTATGTATCCCTCCCCTGCATGCGTTGCTGATGATCTCTTTGATGGCCTTTAGGAAGGAGATACGCTCGCAATGAAAGGACCTATCCCCAAATGGCCCTACAAAAGTAATTGCGTCATCGATGCGTTCATAGAGTATCCAATGCTCACTACTTCGCTTTCGCAGTCAACGAATTTGATGAAGTCGCATTGATCGGAGGAGGCAGTGGCATCACTCCTCTTTACCAAGTCCTCACCCACGCTCTCGCCGACAAATCCAACAAAACGAAATTCACACTCATCTACGGAAACATCGCCGAGAAGGATATCCTCCTTCGTGAAGAGTTCGATCAGTTGAAGAAGCAATTCCCGGATAAGTTTGATGTGGTGTACTTCCTCGATAAGCCAGAGGGCAACTGGCAGGGAGCGAAAGGGTTTATTGGAAAGGACGCTGTGAAAACATACGTGGCTCCCCCTACGCTCGGAGAGAAGGTCAAGGTTTTCGTGTGTGGTACGTCGAGCTCAGCCGCTCCATCCTCGCATAATGCTTACGCCGACTCCGACTCTTACAGGTCCTCCAGGCCAAGTCGCTGCTCTCGCAGGGAAAAAGGCCGGGATGAAACAGGGCGAATTAGGAGGTGTATTGAAAGAGCTCGGATATACGGAAGACCAGGTGTACAAGTTCTAGTTTTCCCCTTCCCACTATCAAATAGAATTCCATTGGCTGTCCTATCATGCTGGATTTATTGTGTCTTCGAATTCAACTTCATTTTGTCGATACAGCGACGCTTCGAAACGATTGTGATGGCCTTCTAGGCAACAATCTATTCTCAAGACGAAATGCGGGTGGGTATGCTACTTGATACAACGGTATATATTTGAATGATTAGTACTTCGTTTCTCGTGAAAAGCCCTCTCAAAGGTAAGTGGAAAAAGTAAATGAAAACCTCATACACGAGTGCACACCGCGGCGGGATAGCTTTAGTTGCCAGCAGCGATTTTGTCTCGTTGAGCACCGAGGGTGGTAGCGACGAGTGGGCATCCCTTTCCAGGGCCATTCAAGTTCTGCAGTGTAACAACGGCTGCTTGGATTCGATCAAGCTGCGAGCGCTGCGAGTTATCCGTTGGGAAAGTTACACCAACACTGGGGTTGTTGACGGCCTTCCCGGCGGCAACGTTGGCATTGAGGGCCTACGGATAGGTAATTAGTATCAAGCGACAGATCTCGTAGTCGAGAAACACTAACATTGATGAATGTCTGACGATCGGGAGGGCAAGAGCATGGGATCTTGATGGGCTTGCCATCAGGGCCGTTGACAGCACCGTCGCAATCGCCAGTACCAGTCGGGTTCAACCCAGCTTGGAAACCAAGGTCGGGAACAAGGGCAGGATCGACACCGCCGGCGTTGTTGCCGCTAGCAGGAGGTGCAGGCGCAGGGGACGGTGCAGGGGCTGGGGCTGGGGCTGGGGCCGGGACGGGTGCGGGCGCAGGATCAGCAGATGGTGGGGGTGCGGTACCTTGCTCAATGGCCTTGGCTTGAGCGGACAGAGTTGTTGACACGATGGGACATCCCTTTCCTGGGCCGTTCAAATTTTGCAACGCAATGGACGCAGCAGTAATGCGAGCTAACTGTGACTGCTTTGAGTTGTCCGTGGGGAAGCTGACCTTCACAGAAGGGTTGTTGACAGCGTGACCGGCGGCAACATCAGCACTCAAAGCCTAAGTAGGATGAATTAATGAGCTGAGTGAGGATGACTCGTGAAGTGTATAAAAGCTCATACCTTAATGAAGGTCTCACGATCGGGAGGGCAGGCGCAGGGGATCTTGATCGGTCTTCCGTTGGCACCATTGACGGCACCGTCACAATCACCAGTGCCAGTAGGATTAACGCCAGACTGGAAGCCAAGGTCGGGAACTAAGGCAGGGTCAACACCACCGTTGGTAGCAGCATTGTTGGGCTTTGGCACGGCTGGTGCGGGTGCTGGGGAAGAAGGAGCAGAGGCTTGTGGTACGGGGGCGGGTGCTGATGGAGCTGGAGGTGCAGGTGCAGAGGAGGGAGGGGGTGGTGCCGTTCCATTCTCAATGGCCTCCGCCTGTGCAGAAAGAGTGGTCGAGACGATGGGACATCCTTTACCAGGTCCATTCAGGTTCTGCAGAGAGATGGAAGCCGCGGTGATACGAGCCAGCTGTGACTGCTTCGAGTTGTCTGTTGGGAAGCTAACCTTGACGGATGGATTGTTGACGGCATGGCCAGCGGCAACATCCGCGCTGATGGCCTAAAACAAACCAAGATGATCAACGGTCACTTCACGAAAAGGTGAAGATTGATGGATGTGCATACCTTAAGGAATGTTGCACGATCGGGAGGGCAGGCACAGGGAATTTTAATGGGCTGTCCATTGGCACCGTTGACGGCACCATCGCAGTCGCCAGTTCCAGTGGGATTGACTCCAGATTGGAAACCAAGATCAGGGACCAAAGCAGGATCGATGCCACCATTCGTCGCGGCGTTGTTGGGTTGAGGAGCAGCTGGGGCAGGCGCTGGGGGTGCGGGTGCGGGTGGGACAGAGGCAGGAGCAGGGGGAGCAGGCGCAGCGGGTGCGGGAGGAGCTGTTCCATTCTCGATAGCTTTCGCTTGCGCGGACAGGGTAGTCGATACAATGGGACAGCCTTTGCCAGGTCCATTCAAATTTTGCAGGGAGATGGATGCAGCGGTGATGCGAGCCAACTGCGATTGCTTGGAGTTATCCGTAGGGAAGCTGACCTTCACCGAAGGGTTGTTGACTGCATGACCTGCGGCAACATCGGCGCTGATTGCCTGGCATCGAGAGAATGTTTAGAAAACGCATGTCTGGGTGACAAGCAGTAGATATTTAACATACCTTGATGAACGTCTCGCGGTCAGGGGGGCATGCGCATGGAATCTTGATGGGCTTGCCGTCAGCACCGTTCACAGCGCCGTCGCAATCGCCAGTGCCCGTAGGATTGACACCTTTCCGGAAGCCGAGGTCAGGCACAAGAACGGGATCAACTCCACCAGTGGCTGGAGGGGGTGCAGCCGCTGGGGATGTAGCAGGCGGTGGCGCAGTGGCAGGAGGCGCGGCCGCCGGAGGAGCTGCGGGAGCAGGAGGAGCAGTACCCTCGTCAATCGCCTTCGACTGGGCAGACAAGGTGGTCGAAACAATAGGACATCCTTTTCCTGGACCATTCAAATTTTGTAAAGTAATCGAAGCCGCGGTGATTCGGTCATGCTGAGACTGCTTCGAATTATCGGTGGGAAAAGTCACTCTGACAGAGGGATTGTTGACGGCTCTTCCAGCAGCCACATTCGCATCGAGGGCCTAAAAAGTTCAACATAAGAACGGAGATAGATGGGCATTGAGGGAGTTATGTCAAACCTTGATGAACGTATCACGATCTGGTGGACATGAACAAGGAATTTTGATTGGTTTCCCATCCGCTCCGTTGACGGCGCCATCACAATCGCCTGTACCTAGATATGGGTATGGTTCAATACAGTCACTGTCTAGAAGAGACGCAAATATCGTACCTGTTGGGTTCAAACCTGCCTGAAATCCGAGGTCTGGGACCAATGCTGGATCGACCGCGCGTTTGAAAGGTAAAGAATATACTGGGGCCAGTGCCGCAGCCAGGTTAAGAGCAAGGGTCAATTTCATGATAAATTGGTGAGTCGAAAAGAATGTCGAAAAAAATGTTGTAGCTCAAAGAACGGCTAGCGTCGCGTTAACAAGAATGAATGTGGAAGCAACGAAGCTACGCGCTGCGCGGACGCTCGACTCAGTCGAGGGGAGAGGAAGGAAGCGATGGTGGTGGGAGGGAGAGAAGGGAAGTTGAACCGAGGATGAAGTTGAACCATTCTTTTATAAACTTTGAGAAAGCCGGGGTTTGCGAAAGATTGCTTGCCCATTGTGCCTCCCTCAAACTTGAAAGGAAGTTTTCAGCACGTGACCGAACAACCATCATATTTGTGCCAAGCGTCTCTAGGCAACGACATCCATTTCAGGCAACCTTCAATTTAGCTTTCCTCACCCATTGTCCCGACTCGGAGCAGGTTATGAAAGGTTATGAACGTGTGTCTCGTAAAATCAGAGCTTCCGCCACCTCCATATTGACCAAGGAGAGAAATCAAGTCGTAGTGAATGCTCAGCCTACATCGCTTCCAAAGTCTGAACATGTGGCTCAAGTAATCTAATACGGTCATTGATGGATAGAAACACCAGTAGTTTCTCCCGTAGCCGGTCGCTTGATTAGTGAAGATGGGATTGCAATGCCATGCGAGACCACGCGCTCCCTCTATACATAGAGACCACAAGTTGTTTCAACAACCTCTACGACATCAATCCCGTATCATAGAACCAAAACGCTCAAGCGTATCTCGAATCTCTGATCAAACACCGATGCGGAGACATAGACTCACACCACGGAGACGTGATTTTGACAGAAGAAAGATAGCGTCAACGCCGTCACCATCGTTTTCCTGGGAGAGAGATGTACTGGTGTGCATTCAAGCCACGACTACCTGAGTACCCATATCAGACGCATCCTCATTGATAGGGATATATCATGAAGTGTTTCCTGTTTCCATCAGTTGCACGTGGTGCTGTTCGCCCTATATACTACCCGAGCTGAGCATAATCCTCGCATCAGCAGAGTCCTTTGGAGGGCATTGAAGCTTGACGAAGGTGATCATCGAACTCGCTCCAAATTTTGATGTAGCCAGAGAAGATGGGTAAGGAGCAGCTCCCTAGTCAGCTCGCATCGAGGTGGATATCAGTCGCCTGACAGCCTCTGAACGACCTGACCGTCTGACGGAGAGGCGAAGCGTTCTTGGCCGCGCCAAGTGCACTCTACTTACAAGATTCGATCCAGAAACAAAACCGGGTTTGACGTGACGACGTAATCGGAACACGACATTCACTTTGTGTGAGGTTAATACTTGCAAGGGCATGAACAATGCGTAACGTACCTCGAATAACGCATTAGATTTGACCCCAAACGTCAAATGGAACGCAAAAATAGTTCATGTTGTTCAGCTTCCAGAACATCTCCCGTTCCGTCCTCATCGCCTTTCTCATCTTCTCAGCCGCCTCTTGGTTCATCAACCCTTCAGTCGCATCTACAATCCGCTCGACTACTTCGCACGGAATATTTTGGTCGATCGCCCCGTCGAGCGCCTCGCTGATCCACTCTTTCTGTTGGGGAGGAACATTCGCCGTAGACACAATGGTCTGGTGACGTCCCATGTCCGTGCTTGGATTAGAGTTCCCAGACAAGTCAGGATCGATGAGCCAGTGCAAAACGCAGGTCAAACGCCCTGGCTTCGTCGGATCGGTAAGTTGGAGCGGCGCGAGTCGGTGTTGATAAATATTAGGGAACACGACCCCAAAGCCAGGCTCGGAGAGAGGCACGGAGCCAATGTACTGGTGGCATGGATCGACATCTCGCAGACCCCAGGTTCGAAGCGTCGCGCCTGAGTCGCCCAGCATAAATCCCCCTGGATAGGTGATGGCCATTCGGAACTGCAACCCAGCAGAGTTCACATTGTCCTATTGACAGGAATTGTGAGCGTTCTGGAGGGAATGCAAGGCAAATTACTCACCGCTGAAGCGACATAGACAGCACAGGCGGTGATTCTCTCGTTCCGCATACCTTCAACATGCCATTGCGACCCTGGATAGCTAGGATTACTTGGATCCTGACCACGGATGTAAGCATCAGAATGAAGCTTTGTGAGGAGTAGACCAAGTACCAATTCGACCTCATATATAGACACTACAACCTTTATCTCTCTGTCAACCAAGCCGACCGTTTGCCGGCGAGTTTCCAGCCCACCCCGATAACCTAAAGACGGTACATCTGGAAGTTGTATGGGTCTGTTAAGGGACCAACGCGTCATCTCGCTTTCGTAGACTTGCCAGCCCTCTTCATCGTCGGAGTGTTCTGGAGGATCAGGCTCGTCCCAGACAGTATACATGCAGGCCCCTGATATTCTCGGCGTGAGAGGGTTGTTGCGATGAAGGTCGGTGAGAGTGTGTTCGAACAGCGGAATCAAAGATCCGAGGATGGTTGAGAGTGATGCATAAAGAGACTTGTGGTGTGTAGGGTTCAAATTGTTGATGTAAGAACAAAAGATTGCAGTGGGCGGGGCTGGTGATAATTGAGAGACGTGCACGAGAGATGGAAGATGAGCAAATCTTGATGATATTGCATAGCTATCCGATGTGTTGAAATGGAGTCGCGGGGCTGGAAGCGTCGTCGTCTGTTCGGGGTAGACAGAGACTAGGGTTTGGTTGTACACGAGTGGGTAAAGGTATGGATCAAGCAGCCACCTTTTCCTTCCGGGAGCCGACGCGCCGTAGTTTTGAAGCCGCAAAGCCGAGATGCCTTCATTGAGTTGCAGAAGGGAAGTCGTGTCAGAGTGAGAGATGGTCTCCCAGATCCGTTCAAAGCAGGACACTTGACTGGAGAGGTCGTTAGCCCTGAGTCGGATTGAACGGGTGATAAATACCAGTTCAATTTACTGTCGTGCAGCTGCTTGTAGCCCTCCAATTCATCAAGAACGTATTGTATCTGTGTTTTGCCTCGTGAGTCTGAGAATACAAAAAGTTTGCCAGGAACATACTTGAAGCGCGGTCAACTTGATGTTGACGGAACCGCCTGGGATGCGAACCTTCCAGGCCCGCGAGGAGGCTTCCTTTGCCCATCTATCTCGATTCTCGGGGTTAACGTAATCTCGAATCCAGTCAGGTTTGTGTCGGAGGTCGTAGGAGAATTGCGACATGGCCAAATCAGTCAACTGCGACAGCGGATATGGTCAGGTTGAGGACTAAGGGTGACGGGGATGAAGCGCGAGCATCTTACCGTTCTTGGAACATCTGTACGGTTCACGACTCAGAATCACATATCGCAGGACTAGAAAGCGCACTCACCTCCAACCCCCGTTGCGAACTGCGTCGCGTCCATATACGGGTGTCGATATCCATGGAGCAAATCCTTCCTGGGCATATCGTAGTCGTGGAACTATTTCAGGCGTCAGAGAACCCAAGACTTCATACATGTTATCTGGCACTGGGAAACAGCTTGGAATCTCACAGCGCTGAGGGAACGGGCTCGACTCGTTCGAGCCTAAGGGTGTTCGCCAAGAGGATTGTGGCGTGAGATCTCCAACTTAGGAGGAGTCAACGTCGAAACCAGGCGTGTTATGAGGGTTTCGCTGAGAATGATGTTTGGTTGACTGGGCAGTGCACAGATGAACTCTATTTCCTTCACAAAATGCGACTTCAAGGTTTCATAGCCGACCGTCACTCGACATAGCTTTCATCACTTTCACGCACCATAGGAGGCCCCTGTTCGCTGCTGATTAGATAGCATCACGATCGAGAGCCAGCAACCTCCTCAACCAGCAACCATCAGTTTCTTCAGTTATGGTGCGTCCTCGACCTCGTTCTTCTCGCTCTACTCAAATTTCCGAAATCTCAGGCAACATGGGAAGTTCGGATGTCTAACTCGCGGGGCGTACCCTACTTCTTCAACACGGCTAACAATACCTCGGTGTGGGATGCGCCTGAAGGACTGAGCCAAGACGAGATCAACAGTCTGCCTGGGGCTGAATACCTGAAGCTAGCTAAGCGCGCACCCTCAGGCGGTGGAAAGCCCGGTCAAGTTCGCGCTAGCCACCTTCTTGTCAAGCACAAAGATAGCCGTCGCCCAGCGAGTTGGAAGGAGGTGCGTTCTCGCCCACTTCTTTGGTTCTACTGATTTCTCATGAACAAACAACCTAGTCAAATATCACTCGGACGAAAGAAGAAGCCATTGATATTCTCAAAGGTCATCAAGCTCAGATTGGTGACTCCGCAGAGATCTTCTCCAAGCTCGCTGCGGAGCACTCTGACTGTTCGTCGCATTCAGCTGGAGGTGACTTGGGCTTCTTCGGCAAAGGGCAAATGCAGAAACCGTTCGAAGACGCTGCCTTTGGTCTTGAAGTTGGTCAAATCAGTGACATCATCAGCACAGACAGTGGTGTCCATCTTGTTATGAGAACCGGGTAAACAGAGGAATTGTTCAGAGGAAAATACTAAATTGTAATGATCGAGTACCAAACCATCCTTGCTCTTATTTCTCGACCTTCGCGGCAGAAGATGATCTCGCATTCAGTACACGGTCCAGCCCATAATTCCTACGCTATGGTCGCGAGTCTCGTAAGCTTTCGGTGACCCCAAATGCTTCGCTTCATGTGGGCGGTAGTCTGTAAGCAATATAAATGACGAGTCGCGTTCTTCTTCGGGCGATATTCCACTGGTAGGGGTCCTGGTAGTCTGCGGCCGAGTTGCACTAGGTTCTCAAGGCCATAAGCATTGCCAGTAAGTGCGAAGATTCCTGTTCAACATTACACCTGACCGATGCTTCGATCCTACCGCCGGTTAGAAGTGTTGGCCCTGGTGCTTGGTAATGTTCATCCCATTTGACCCAACTATGGCGCCAGAACCCATCGGATCCTGTGTCGAAGAATCAAACTTCCCAAGGCACTGTTACTCCGCGGGCCACGATTCAATAAAACGGTTGCGTATAACAGTCCCAGCTTGTTCCATGGTGGTTCATTGAACCGTAATCCCCTTGCTACCCGGCTCCCTGAACCTCAAGGCTTATTTAGTAACTGAACCTGGCAGGAGTCAACGACTTTTGCAAATTTCAGTCCCTGGGTATTCACGGAACCTATCTCTTCTGAACCCCTCAAAGTCTCAAGGCTTCATAGCAAATCGCCATGGTGTTCGACAGCGCAGTAGAATCTTTGCGACGAAAGGCTTTGTCAGGGCTACCGGCCGATTTTACGTGGAACGAGGCGTTGGCCGTTTCTGCTGTTTTAGCCCTCTCCTTCATTTTCATCCACCAGAAAACTCGTCAGCCACTCAGTCAGCCACCTCATCAATCAGGATCTGGGCGAGGTCCGGTCAATGGGAGCGCGCCGATTTCGAAGGGGCGTGCGCGGCCACGACAGAAGCCCGATGATGTGCGGTTGTCAGAAATTCTGGTTCATCCAATCAAGGCAAGTCCAACCCCCGAACTAGCCCCAAATCTTCATATTTCGTAGTGGGAAGTAAGCAATTGGGTGACAGTGCTGATTTATCCATGTGATAGAGTTGCAGAGGAACATCTGTGCAGAGCGCAAAGTATACCCCTGAAGGCCTCGAGGTTTGTTTTGCTTGTTTACCTCGACGATCTTCATCGAACCCATTTGGTCGCAGAACGATAGAAAATGGTGTTTCATAGACTCAAAGACGCACAAAGTCCTCACTGCAAGAGACATACCGACGGTTCGTCCCCAGGTTTAGACCGTTGGAAGCTGCGCATTTACGGCGTGCCGATAGATGGTTTTGGTTTACCCGCAACTTGAGCAAGACGACGCCTCCCCGCATGGAGGAAGCTTGACAATTACGATTCCAGAGAAGCCTGAGCCCACCGTGATCTCCGTCCCACTACACCCTACCGAGGAGTTGCTCAAAACATGGTCAAGGTGGGTCTTGTTGGGTCTGTGCTGCGCCATCTAGTTAACGAATGGCGACAGTGTTGGAGATATCTCACTTTGGGGTCACACTAGCATTGACGGCTACATCGTCCAGTGCTTACCACACAGTTCGGCTGCGTCGCCCACTTCCAGTCCTTCGGACATATTTTCTCGCTTCTTCTCCCGCGAAGTGTTCCTGGTGTACAAAGGACCTCGTCCGCGGGTATGCTCTCCAACCACCTCGTTTCCCCTGCTCGAAGCAACCGTGGATTACCAAGACGGGTACCCTTTATTAGTCATGAGCCAAGAGAACATGGAAGATATGGACACATGGGTTCAAGAAATGATTCGCGAGGGAGATGCTTCGGGGCGCCAGCTCATAGGAGATGAATGGCGCAACAAAAATGAAGGGGTGACTGTTGAAAGGTATGTGAAGAATTAGGAAATCTCAGCTGGATATGTCTGAAAGCCTATCAACCCCCTCCCCGTTATCTTAGGTTTCGCCCAAATCTCGTATTCACTGGTGCAGGGGCGTATGCCGAAGACGAATGGGAAGAGATCGCCATCGGACATACTAAGGAGGAAGCACAAAGCGAGGATACGCCTGTTATCTCTCTTGTGTCAAAATGTCAGCGCTGTTTGGTGAGTCAATCACTCTCTACTTCGCTTCATCGCTCATCTCAGCTGCTTTGCACGATATTTTTGCTATCTTCGACGCGTTCACTCCAAAATCCCATGAACGACCTCCCGTTTCCTGCCTTCCTATTCGCGCGTCCTTCCACCGTGTATAAAAACTATCTCATCCTGCCGCGATTGGAATGACGCACTCACTAATTGTGTCCGTGTTCCTGGTATTGTATCCCCTTTTCGGTTTACGGCCTTGTTTTGCACCTCGTGGTCTCTTCGCGTTCCCTTCGGACCGTTGAATAGCTCCCCAACGTTTCACCCGAAACTGGTATACGCGACAAAGCGGTCCCGTTTAAAGTGATGATGAAGCACCGAATCGGAGTGGACAAGGAAGATAAACTCAAGCCGTGCATGGGTGTCAATGCCGCACCGAAGGGTAGCGGTGTTTACCGTGTGGGAGATTGGGTGGGTGTACGCAAGTTCGAGTCAAGTGGTTGAAGGAAGCTGCTGTTATGTTGGTGTTGGAGCTTGGGGAGGAGCCATGTGAACCTTTCGCGTTGGGGTTAGCCTGGGGTTAGCCTAGGACAGTCACATTGTCTTGATGCGCCCATCTAAGATGATGGCTTGGGAGATGGGGAGGCAATTCGGTACTTTGTTCTGCTGGCACGTTGCGTTTTGGTCAATACTCTGATGATTTTTAACAACCTCTCCGACTTGGGTATGGCTTCTCCTGAGATCTCGAGGTCCCCGTCGCGAGGCGTGCACTGGAAGGGTTTCATGACTCTATAGTTGCTCTTCTCACATAGACCCTTACCTTTGCAACGAGTCCAATCTGATTGATGGGAAGCAGTGATATGTTACTCAACCATTGTCAGATATGGGAAAGAGAAGACAGGAAGCGAGTGTCCGCGGTACAAATGATACCTCAAGTTACATACCGTGTCCTCTCCGATGTACGCGGTGAACAAATCGAGCAATGTGGGGAAGATGCCCGTCTAGAAGAATGCCGAACGCCTGGCCTTCACATCGTCTTCAAGCTTCAAGCCTTGAGTTCAAGAATTAGCTAAGAATCAGCTTTGTGGCTGAGACGCTGATAGCCGACGAGGAGGCCACCATGGTCCCCCTTCGAGTCCAGCATATGAAAGTATATCAGACAGTGAGAGTTCTCGGCGTCTGAAAGCAAACAGCGCGTGAAGGATGAGCGGGTGGACAGGCACGCTTGACGTTAGTCACTGAGATCGTTCGGTTGCGGGCGAGTTGGGTCTCTGTAGCCTGTACGGTGGTAGATATGACGAATAAGATATTTTCTGGCCGTCTGGAATGTAGCGAGATTGCGGAGAATGTACCATAAGTCGATGAATTATCGGGGGATAGGCCCCCTGAGGGATGCGCGTGGGACTTGGGCACAGCAAGATTACGTGCCTTGGCATTTGACAACTCTGAACAAGTTGGTGGCTGATTTGAGCAAGTCCGTTTCAATTCTCGACTCTGCCTGTCCGAGCCTCAGGCAGGCCTGTACGCTGCAGCCAACCGACCCACACCCTCTTTCTTCTCAACCACCACCACCATTTCCGCCTACCTCTCTTTCGCCAGCCCCCCGTCATCACCTGCAGCGGTGATGGCCAAGGGGGCACAATGGATGAAGTTCGGTCAGAAAGCTAGTGTGGTCAATCCACCTACGCCTTCGCAATCGGAACAGCAGGTCGCATCTTCAGAACCAACTACTGCGGATGCTAAGAAGTTCGGGCTCGAGAACGTGAGTGCTCTTCTGTATCCAGCCCAGTGTGCGTGCTGAATGCAGTACGACGTATCGGATTAGTTTGGAAACACTTGGTGCGTCGCATGGACCTCATTAGTGCTTGATTACCGACGATTGACACGCGTTGTGCTCAACATATAGCTATGCAAACTCTGTCATCCAAGCTCTGTATTTCTGCGGGCCGTTTAGGCAACTCGTTGTACAAGCCAACGACTACTCTGTACCACCTCTACCAAATCCATCATCATCACCGCAAGCTAGCGGCACCGCTCCTGTATCGACATCACCATCTTCTCCTTCACCTGGAACTTCGCGGTGGAAAGCAGACCGCAAGCCTGCATATCTACCGACTCCAGCAACACCCTCAAGTTCCTCGGCAACGGAAACGACATTGCTTAATGGTTCTTCAACTTCATCTCAACCCTCCATCCCACAACAATGGTCCCCCGCACCCAACGCCGCTTCGCCGCTGAAACCGCCAATACCGGTCACTCCGGTTTCCATCCCATCTCGTCCGCCAACTCTATTTTCCGCCCTCCGATCGCTGTATGTGCACATATCAACACATCCTTCCGAGAGAGGAACCGTAGCCCCTCGCGCCCTCATCGAGAAGCTAAAGGAAGTGAACGAAGAATTTCGATCTACAACCTTGCATCAAGATGCCCACGAGTTTCTCAACTTTCTACTCAATCGAATAGTCGAGGAGATAGAAACAGAGAGACATGCTGCACATCAGCTGAAGGAGAGGGATGCAATGGTTAACGGTGATGATTGTGAGTAATTCAACCTCTTCAACCCTTGGTACCCCTCCCGCGATTTGATGGTTCCAACGTTGTTCTCTGTACGTTTAGAGCGCCCAATTGACCACGGCTTCGTATCCGTAGTATCTAGTTCAATAACCACATTATCTCCAACCATCGTCACAACCACCAGCAACACAAATTCAGGCACATCCCCACAAGATGCCACGCTAGTCCACAAGTTGTTTGAGGGCGTGTTGACGAGCGAGACGCGGTGTTTAACCTGTGAAACAGTGTGTATCCATCTCTCGCGTTGCAGCCCAGCCTCATCATCCATCTCTAGGTCTCGTCCAGGGATGAATCATTCCTTGACTTATCTATTGATATTGAGCAAAATTCCAGCGTTACATCATGTCTGCGACAATTCAGTGCTAGCGAGATGCTTTGCCAGAAGAATAAGTTCTTCTGCGATGCTTGTTGCGACCTTCAAGAAGCAGAGAAACGGTAAGCCCGCCCTTCCTCAGCCTCTAATGGCCAACGTTCCGGCTATAATTGGACCGGAGCTACCGGCCCGCTCACGTCAACTCTTTGGCTAACTGGTATTCTCAAGGATGAAAATAAAACGCCTTCCAAATATCCTGGCACTACATCTAAAACGCTTCAAGCAAGACCTGCAAAGATCGGTCAAACTCGCCTACCGTGTTGCCTTTCCCTTTGAACTACGGCTATTCAATACTGTCGATGATGCAGAAGACGCAGACCGGTTGTATGAACTTTTCGCAATCGTAGTTCATATCGGAAAGTATGAATTCCACCTGAACTCAAAGCGCATCTAACTCTTTCATTTCTAGTGGCCCTCATCATGGACATTACATCTCGATCGTCAAGACCCTTGGCTCCTGGTTGATGTTTGACGACGTCAACGTTTCCCCGATCGCGGAAACCGAGATTCCGAAATACTTCGGTGACCCTGCTGGAGCGAGTTCCCCAAATTCAGGGACGGCGTATGTACTCTACTATCAAGCGAAGGATATCGATCTGGTTGGGTTGGGTCTCAAAGAGCCGGATTTGGAGCCGCAGCAATCCGTCTCGACCAGTCATAGCGAGATAGCTGTGAATGGACTTGGTGTGTCTCTGAACGGCAGCTCGGTCAGTGGAGGTAGCTCTGAAGAGACTCCCATCGTCCCCCCCGGGCTATCACCAGGCGGCATCTCCCCAGGCGCGGATGTGTCGAGTGACCTATCGGTCCCACGACCGCCATCGATTAACGCCGACGTACCCGTGGATCATCCCCACCACAAGCCTCGTATCGTCGGTCTGATGGATACTATGATGCGCCGGGCCGGAAGTCACTCGGGACATGGGCATAAATCGCGGCCGAGTTTGTCTGAGAGACCGTCGCGGCCATTAAGCGGCGTAGTTCCAGACGAAGTACATGCGGAGGGCTATGAGAATGGGAGCGATGGTAATGAAAGGGACCACGGGGCGAAGGAACCTGGCAAGAAAACTAGTTGGTTTAAAAAGCGGAAGAGTTTCCGACTCGGCGACAAAGACAAGGAACGAAATGGCCATGGTCATGGACTTTCTGCGTCAGAATATGCCCCACCTTCGAATGAACATGATTCCTCTGGGTCACCATGGAATCGGTTCAATACAGCCGGACATCACACCAGTAAACCACGGACACCTTCAGAGCCTGTTGGTCTTTTCGACCATGTAGGACTTGGTTTTTCACATGGGCACGCCCACCCAAACGGCCATATTCCGAAAGGCGATCATAACGAGCCCTCAGCGGAGTCGAGCAATGCCGATCCTTCAAAGTCTTTCAAGGTCATACGGTCCAAAGCCACCAATGGAACCTCGTTAGCCATGACCGAATTGAATGGTGATGCTACAAATGGTTACGATTCTGGTGTCTCAACGTCGTCATCCCATAAATCAGCTCCCAACCTCCTACCCCCACCACTGTCGTCTAGTCAGTCGATGGACCCCCAACTTCTCAACAGGCAAAGTCGTCGTCCGCTTCCTGCAGTTCCTTCCAAATCTCCCGATCACAAGAAGTCGCTCTCGAGTCTTCCTAACATCAAGTCTGATATGCGTGGTTTACCCCCTCCGCCCAGACCCGCAACTGCTGGTAACGATTCTCCTTCGAAGGCTCCACCACTCCCTCCAGTACCTTCCCCGACATTGCCAGCTCAATATCTCAACCAACTTCACCCTCCAAAAGGCGATGACTTCCTTCATCCCGACTCCCCTCGCAAAGGCAATGGACCGGATTCTGAGGACGGTTCGAGAGCGTCTATGACCACGGAAAGGTCAGCGATCTTGTCATCACCTGATGTTGCACTTGCCCCCGTTGTGAGTGGGACTAGTACTGCGAGTTCCAACCTGAAGCGAGCAACGCGGAAGCTCAGTCTCACCGCACCGATGCTTTTCGGGAAGAAAGACAAGGACAAGGACGATCGACATCGAGAAAAGGCCTCTAAGAAAGCCCAAGATCCGACGTTTTCTATCGTGTCGCCTAGGATATAACTGACCAGGCATCTGTGTCCTTAAGGACTTTTCTATCGCATCTTTAATCCCTTTTTATTTTATTCTCTTTATGCTTTGCATTCTTCGATCGATATCGTGTTCTACCCCTCATGCTATTAGGAATATCTGTGCAACATCTTACCCCACTCGCCTTGCAACACACACTCTCTCTCCGTATTCAACAAGCATACGTACGATATCTCTGTAAATTAGACTTGCCCTCTTGTAGGAGGGCTTAGTGTTATCATTGGATATACATAGAGGATCAATTATTCACCTGTATGTCGGACAAAATCGCATGTACTCCTGCGGACCCTGTTCTCCTCTGGCTAACGTCTTTACATGTCCAGCCTAAACGCATCCACACACAACGAGTAGACATGGTAAGTTGAACCCAACTAAAGCGTCGTTAGTAACCTTCCTAGGCCGTTCGATTCAGGAGCTCACAATTTCTAGAATAAGGCAGTCCTCGGCGAAGATGATGGAAAGGAGCGG
This sequence comes from Pleurotus salmoneostramineus, assembly GCA_002583695.1. NCBI lineage: Eukaryota > Fungi > Basidiomycota > Agaricomycetes > Agaricales > Pleurotaceae > Pleurotus > Pleurotus salmoneostramineus. The sequence continues at coordinate 1,132 of BEWF01001088.1, read as the reverse complement.
ACTGGGTGTTTGAATAATCCGGTACATCTGACGACATGGGAGACGAGTGACAAGATCTTCGGCAAAGAACCCCGCTTTCAATGTCGATGGTCGATTGGATGGCCAAAACTCCCAGTTTCCACGACGGTTTTGGTTGGCCAGGGTACAGCGGAAGGTTTCTTGGTTGAAATCGAAGAATTGGATTTTGTGGCGATGTGAAGAGTCGGACGCCATGATACCAACATATTTTTCTCCATACGTAGCTTCACGCCTGGATGCGCCTGAGTTAGGGATGAAGGAATCCGGGACAAGGCGGGTTGAAGAAGGGCCCCACTTGTCCCAATGGATGACACCGGCGGATGAACTGTGTGGCGATGTGGCGAAACTTCGTAGTTGTCTACCATGTGCGATTATGTTTATCGGCGTATCATTGATGTTCCAGAGAACGATTATGAAGATCCTTGCATTAGTGGGGATGCAAAATGGTGTTTGTAGGCTATGATGCGGTTGGTGTGCAGGGGACGGGTCTTGGACGGGTCAGCGAAGATCTTCATACTATGGGCCTGAGCTTCTCTGGTCAACGGCGGGAAAGCTAGAGTGTACGCTATGCGAGCAGATCCTTGAGCCTGTGAAGCATCATGAAGGAGATCCAAGACAGAAAGCCCTGGGTAAATTCGGCTTTGTTCATCACGTAGATACTAGATAGGTCGCGAGTAGTATGTGCTCTTCATCCATAAACGCGAAATGACGGATTGGAGTATGCTCGAAGATCTAGTCGGCAAATTAGACTGGTAGAAAACACACCCACACCAACTGACCTGCCTACGTTGGCCTGTTTGCCAGTCCCAAATTACTAAACGACCTAATTCAGCCTCTCCAACAAAGAGGGCTGCTAACGATCTCGCGCAGACGCGTAGGGTGAAACGATAGTGATCTGTGTCTTCATATTGAATCGGTGATGTTGATTCGGTCAACTCATGGTGTTGTCCCGAGGAGAGCGCCATCCTATGAAACCGGAACATCCCTGGGGCACTGGAAGGTGGGTTGAGCAGTCTGTGAATATTTCTATCGTGGTATTAAGCTTACAGAGGCGAATTCTCTATAAAGATTAACAAGTCCTGGCTTGGATCTATGGCAAAATCCCGAAGAATGT
>BEWF01001086.1:0-10689 GCA_002583695.1 Pleurotus salmoneostramineus | reverse complement strand
TGGAACTTTGAACCACATCGGATCAGCCGATGCTGTAACAATATACAATAGAATGTGGAACAATCGGGGCATCACTTGGACAATGGAGCCGGTTAAATCCAAGTATCTTAGGCGCGCGCTTGGCAACGGCGTGGATTCAAGCGGACTTTCTTGATTTGAGTGTCGGAGCATGAAGTTACAAAGACCGCCTTCCCACACCTTCCTTTTTTGGACACTGCCCACCAAAGCCGATGACGGAGTTCAGACTGCGTTCCCACACCTTCTTTTTTTGGACACTGCCCATCAAAGCCGATGACGGAGTTCAGACTGCGTTCCCACACCTTCCTTTTTTGGTCAACACAAATTTTTCACAGCATTGCCGAATTTGCCGTTGGAACTACCTGCCTGTTCTGGCTTGTGTTCTTTCTCACGGGCTGATTTTTTTTTTCAAAGGCATGATGGGCACGGTCACACGGAGTCACATTTCGACAATTGGTACAAGACAAATCTAGGTAAATTGTATGCATAACAGAGTCTACGGTAACAAAACACCTGCGCTCTGAGCCGCAATCGCACGTTGCATGAGCTGGACGCCCTGCGAGATGCTACCGACACCGCGATAGAGTGACCCTGAGACGTGAAGGACCAATGGGGCCGTGACCTCCCTGGAAAGACAATAAGCAACGTTCAATACGGCGTCGAGAAACATACATACCAGCCAACAAAAATTCCGATCCTCGTTCCACGGGTCACGATATAGAACGGACCACGGCTGTTAAGAGGTGGGACATGGTACGCATACCCAACGGGAACGATCGTCGCGCCGGGGGGGAAAGGAACGTTGGGAAAAGGAAGTGCTCCGGGCGCCGGAGCGGGTGCGGGTGCTGGTGCTGGTGCTGGTGCGGGTGCTACTACCGGGAGAGCAGCTACATGCAACGGAGGTGGTGATGGCGATGGCGATGGCGATGGCGAGGACAAGGGCGAAAGGGCAGGCGCAGTTGATGGACCACCATGGGAGTAAGGCGGAGGCTGTGTAGACGCTGTGCTAGCGGCACGACGGGGAGATGGACGCGATATATTGACATTAGCAAAGGACCGAAGACGCAGAGGGGGACTCTCGGGGGACGAAGGGACAGAGAGTACCTCCGCCTCCGACTCAGGGTCAGAGGCATCATTGGCCCACGCGATAGCATCCCCTTCGTCAGCAGCGGCAGCGGCAGCGGCTTCCGCAGCGGCGGCAGCAGCGGCTTCCGCAGCGTCGGCGGCGTTCCAGAGGATAGCGGCGAGTGCCCTGGCTTGGTCTGGGGTCACCCCCACCGCAGAAATTGCGTCTGCAACTGTGGGATAGGTTGTATTAGTCGCGATGAAGCACACTGAGGGGGAGGAGGATACGCACGAGAGATAGTAATATTGTTGGAAGAAGGTGGTTGAGCCATGATTGTCTGAGGGTCGAGAGGTTGTCGTTCCCGGTTTAAAAGGGAATCTCAGTCAATGCCACTAGGTATTAGCTTCGGATCGTGCACCCGAGGTAGAACAACGAAAGGGATCATGAAACGTACATGTTGCGCTCCACCTGATGCAGCTTCTCTGCCATGACAAGCAAACTTTGGGACCGACACCACGTCCCGCCAAACGTGGGGGACCTTCTACCCCTCCGGAAACAAAGGGAAGTGAGAAAGGAGTTAAGAAACCATTGCATGCGTGCAAAGAATCGCGCATAGACTCTCATCGTGTTCAAACTATTCATGAAGGTTGAGATATCCATGAATGGGAGCTTGATAAGATGAATACGTACGTCTTCAAGGTGGTGGCGAGAGTTTCCCTATCACAAAAGACGTGAGAGGGCCATGATGGGACGAGCTTGAATTGCAGCAATTTTCCTAATAGGTTCGAAGACATTGTAATCCGACCGGGAAGAAGGTGTACATGAGGATGAGTGACTCTGTAGCCTTTGCATCATTCGGAGACCATGAGGGGCATAGCGTGTAAGCCCCAGCGGTATTGACCGTCCAAGCTTCGAGTGGAGGTGCCTTGGTGTTTCCTCTGTCTTTCGCAGGGAAAAGTTGCATTGAGCGAACGAATAAATAGAGGAATCAAGATGGTACGAACTCACTCAAGTCGGTCATGGATTCCACCCCTCCTCCACCATCGCCAGTAGAGCAAAACAACGCAGCAACCACGGTGACGCCGCCGCCATCGACGACGACAACGACAACGACGCCACCAGATGTGAACGCGGCGGGAGAAGTGCAAGAAAGAAGCGAGGACACGTTAGACGAGGGTATCAGAAAACTGGGAATCGACAAGTTAGGGCATATGTTTGTTTTCCGCATTATGCTGACTCAGCAGTCTAGACCCTTCACCCGTAACTGGGCTAAAGGGCAACGCCTCTCATTTCTCAATAGTAGTCTCGCTGATTTTGTGCAAGTCCTCGATATCAATGGCGATACTAAGGCAGCCATCGATAGGATTGTCAACAAATACTTCACTCAGTTCGACTGGCGCCTTCCGGTATCGCAAGAACCGTCCCAGCCATACACCCCACCGCAGTTTGAGCATCTCACCCCAATCGAGGTCTCGTTGAAAGGGAAAGTGATTGAAAAAATGCAGACCGTACGTCTTCTGCTGGTCCATTTCACCCTAGAGTGCTTCTCATCTTTTTTGTTCTTTTCTACCTAGTCGATCGCCAACTGGATTTGGTACCGAGCCACCAAATCCTCGACCTCGCTCACACATCTCAAGCGCGGCAACAAAGATGACCCGTTTGCCGTCCTTCTTTCCAAGCTCACTGGTGTCAAAATGAAACCCCCGAAGCGACTCAAGGCGTGGCAGGAGTACCTCAAATCGGCGTACACACCGGAAGTCAAAAAAGAGTTCGAAGCAGAGTTCGAAGCGTCTGGTAAAGCCGAAAAGCTAATTGCCTCAGAACGCAATGAATACATGCGCAAGAAGTTCGACAAACTAGGTGAAGATGTAAAAGCACAATGGACCGCCAAGGCCAAGGCTCGTTATGACGATGAACTCAAGGAGAAGGCTGACCGAAGGACACGCCTTGATCGCCTTACACCAGAGGAGCGTCAGGAGTGAGTACTCATTTATTTCATCAGTCTTTATGACATCAACCTTATCTGGCATGGGCACGTAGCTGCCTCCGACGCCTCGGTGACTTCTTTTGGCCGATCATCAATGGAGCCAGCATGGTGTTGGGCATGCACGTATCCGTGTTCGTTGGTGGCCCCGAGCCAGCGAAAGGTGGGACTCTCAATGCTTTAAGGTATGTCGAGTCACTTTCGTGCGTACAAAGGCATTAACGTAAGCGTCCAGCATGCATGCAGGAACTAATAGCGATGCCATTCCGAAGACCTGGGCCGAAGCTAATCCCGAACAGTTCGACAAAGTTACTGATCAGTTTTTGGCATTCCTTGATACTTGCTACAGTGCGTGATGATGTTTTGCTGCTGACTATCTTTAGACTGACGGAACTCAGGTCCCGAGGATCGTGCAGCAGCTGCCCTTCCCAGCACGAGTGCAATGGACCCAGGAACGCGGCTCATGCATGCACCTTACGCATCCCGACGGAGCAAGCAAGCACCCCCTCCTACCGATCACGCCGAGGACTCCGATAACGACAACGACTCCCATTCAAAGAGAAAGAAACATTCCCGCCACTCAAAGAAAAGTCGTCGCTCAGGGAGAAAAGAACGCAGGGCCCGTTCGCCTTCATCTTCGCCGTCGACCTCCTCCTCGTCTTCTCAATCCAGCTCTGATTCAGAAGATGAGGAATCTGAGGAACATGATCATAGAAGGGGAAGGGGAAGACGCCACAAATCTGGAAAGCGTCGTCGCAGTCCTTGCACGTCCAAGAAAGGTAATCGATCCCGCACTTCCGCAAATGACCGTGAGGGTCAACCACCTCCCAAGAGAAAGCGCACCAGAGTTGCTCGCTCAGCTTCGCATGATTCAGATAGTCTGTAATTGTTTAACACATATTCCATCTACTGACGCAAACCTCTTCTAGCGCCATCGAACATAGGTGAAGTGGAACGACCTATCCGTATTGGACCCCCTCGGGGACGTAAACCCGGTGGTAAATCAATTCAATAACTTTATCTGACAATTATGTCTTACACATCACATTCAGCCCAGCCGTCGTCGTCGTCGAAGGGTAGCCCAACTTCAACAACGCCGGGAAATCCACCTCATCTGAAAGCTCCGAAAGACAGCCCCCTCTGGCCCAAGTGGTTCGAAACACACTACCGACCGTTATACGAGATCTCCAATGTACCCGACACATGGTCCACCCTCCTCGCAACATATGTCTTGCTCGAAGAACACAACTGTTTTGCAAATCCGTCCAGCACCAGCGCCCAGTATATTCTACCAGCGGAGTCACGCCCTGAGGAAGTCCACTGGTGGATTCACCGGGGCCGCACGAAATATCCCGAAATAGACGATCTAGATGAGTATTCTACGTCTTGGTGGACGTGGTGGAAGGGGATGCAACCCGCGTGGCGAATGGAAGCGTACACCCGGACCGATAATCTTCTTCTTGCAGACGAACGCGCATTTCCCCTCATTGTGTCAGAGGCTCCCGGTGCCTGGGAAGTGCTCGACAAGCCTGGCTTGAATGGCTTCCTGTCCGTCGTCGCTAGCATTGGATGGTGGGCAATAACTATTAGTGAGCAGTTCTCAGAGCGGCTGGGATGGTCGTTGGTGTCCCCATATGCAAAGGAGTGGACAAATTGGTTGTTTGCTGTCGCCGACGTTATCTGGGTCATGCAACGCCTTCGAGTATCTCGCGCTAATGCTCGTGCAAGGGACGAGGCTGGACAATGAGGTGACCACTTTGTAGTACCTTTGAAGCTTTACCCCCTTCCTTCAGTGTTATCTATAAGACGATCTCTCTTGTTAGTTGTTTTACTAGATATGACTATTTTCGTGAGGTTTGCGCTCGGTCTTTGTGCCTCCGGTTAGGCTAGTATGTTAGTATAGATGATTCTGTAATATATTCCAGCTTGACTACGCTTGCTCTCTGTCCCCATCGTGTTGAAGTCGAGGTTTTATATAAAAGTCGTAAGAAAGGACTCGCAACGATCAATGAGATAATCGAGCGCCTAGAACTTCAAGCTTCCCTTCAACCCACCACTCACGCACCCCACCATCATCCCTTCCAAATGGGCCGAAAGCGTCTGTACCACACTCTTGAGGAGAAGAAACAGGCCACTAAACGAAAACATGAGCGATATTATGAAAGGTATGTACATATACGTTGTAGATCTCGATACCCAGGCCATGCTGAAATTCCCGTTTAGGCATCGTGATCAAGTACTAGAGAAGGGGCGACTAAAGTATCAGCGACGCTTGAGGGAGCTGGGGGTGAACACGTCCGACATGATGTGAGTACTCCGGATTGAAATTGGCCTTCGTGTTGAAAGGAATTTCACAGTGACCATCCTCAACCACCAACTCAACATCGACCCCCACTCCATGTTACACGTGCGCTAGAGAGTATCAATGCTGTCGGGCGAGAACTTGACTTATGGTTTCAACCCTCAGAGTGGGACTTCTATGAACGCATCCATCAACAAGGCCTCGATCACGGGTCCAGGGAGGTTGATCAGAGGATAGTCGAGGTCCTCGAGCGGCTCAAGCTGCTCAGTCAGGAGTTGGATATTATCTACGAAGAGGAGGGGACCGGAGAGAATTGGGAATGCGGGAGCTACATACACGCGCGATATACATTTACTTTGTCATATCTGGAGGATATCGCGTCTCATATCAATGACCCCTCAGTAGGACTTGACTGGAAAAAGAAATCATTCTTCGACTAAAGGGAATGACATCAATGTACTCGACATCTTATTCTATATTCTATATGTATATTTGTTGTTCAACTACGAGACGAATATTTAACTATAACACGAAGCTTCCATGAAAACCAACCCCCTGAGAAAAAATGAACCCCCTGACAGGGCGCTTGTAGGCATTCTTAAGCGCGACGCCAGCGTGGAAACCTGGCATTCAAACAAGATGCCTAACCAAATCATGCGTAAGTGTCGATTTTCGGGGACTCTCGATTTTTACTCACCGTTCTGTCACCAGTGAATATTGAAGACGAGCAAATGGCCTATCTGAAAAAGTACTGGGTGGTGCCGTATCGGGAGGCCCACATCAAAGGGAGGAAGGAGGTTTTTTGGGCGCGGTTTTGGTTTCAGTGGTTCGACCGGTTCCCTATCGTGGTCAGCCCTATCGAACCCATTGAGAACGTCCTCAAAATGAGAGCCAAAAAAAAAAAGGTGCGCATCCCGTAACACAGGGAGAGATTTTTGGGACTAACCTAACATACAGCAAGTCAAATTCATCCTAGATTGGCTCCGAGACTGCTACTACCCTGATTGGGCTCCCCGTGATGCCCCAATTGTCATCAGCGACAACGAGGAGGAGTATGCGAGCAACGTGAGGGCGTAGGATAGTTAGTTCGTACATTGTTCCGTCGGGCGTGGGAGCTATACATTTTTTTGCGGCTTCATTTACCTGTGGTCACGTCAAAGTCAGTTTTTTTGGCAAAGGAAACGGCGCGACAACTTTCCTTAACCCCCCCCCTGCAATCCCTCCCAATGGCTGGCACAAAACGCGGCCAAATCTTTAGTGCCTCGAATCACCGTACGCACCAGACGCCATCGGCTCGTCAGATCAAGAAGAGCAAGAATATGCGACACAATGTGCAGGGACACCACCGCCCCGCCGGAACACCCGAAGCTCAGGAATCCATTCCCGATTGGTCCCCAAACGATGAGTTGGAGGGCTGGGAGCTAGACGACACAGACCTCGTGGACACTGGCAGCAATGTGCCAATATACACAACCAGACAGCGGTACGCCGGCTCTGTGAGTAGCCTTTTTTGCTGTGATGCGCCAGCGGCAAGCGTGCTGAATATTGTCCGCGGTCTCTCAGGATAATCCCATGCAGGAGTGGATGTTATTTAGAGCCGAATTCTTGAACGAGTTGCTACGTCACGAGTCGCAAACTGAGGAGGCACAAGCAGGGATATGCCCTGGGTGTCTAAAGCACGGGAAGGGAGGGGGTGACGCACGAGAGGGGCGGGGTGAAGGCGGAGATGACGCGCGTAAGGCGCAGGATGAAGGTGCACCATTGTACAGGTGCCGAGAGTGCTATGGAGGACACAATGTGTGTCAGCAGTGCTGTCTAAAGCACCACAGGAGCTTGCCTCTACATATCATCGAGGTGAGTACGGTTTCAATTCCACTTTCTCTTGTATTAGACTTACGTGTTCCCAGAAATGGAACGGCCGGTGCTTCCAGCGCGTCTCCTTGCGAGATCTTGGGTTGAGGATTCAGCTGGGTCACAGTGGGGGGTCCTGTCCTGTGCCCGAGCCAGCGACCCGGCAGTTTACTGTCTTACACACGAATGGAATCCATATGGTCAATGTGGATTACTGTAGCTGCGATAAACGGGTGGCAAAACAGACTCAACTTCTGAGGGAGAGGTGGTACCCCGCAACCGTCAAACTTCCAGCAACCTGCGCGACATTTGAACTACTGCGACATTTCCATGGCTTATCGCTCTGTAGTAAAGTGTCAGCGTATGAGTATTATTTGAACTTGGAGAGACTCACCAACAACTCCAGAGTTGAAATTCCTAAGGTATCTTTTTCGTTTGAGTCTGTCGAATCGGTGCTGACTAGGATTCTCCAAAAGACCAGATATCGTGCGTTTTTGAGGATGATACGGCAGTTCAGGCATCTGCGTATGATGAAGCGAGCAGGGAGGGGGAATGTGAAGGATGGCATTGCGACTACAGAACAAGGGGGGCTGGCGTTGCTGTGTCCAGCTTGTCCGATTCCGGGAATCAACTTGCCTGATGGATGGATGGACGTCCCACCGGCGCTTCGGTCAGTGGGTGTTGTGATTGTTGCCATCAAAACATACTGATCGTGAGAATAGATTCCTTTATACGCTATTTGTTTCAATCGACGCCAATTTTCGTCTCAAGAACCGCCTACGGAATTCAGAACAGTCAGACCCGGGCCTCCACACTGGGCTCGCTTACTTTGTCGCGTGCTATGCCTACAACCAACATATCCTTAAGCACGCCAGCGAATCCGATGTATGGTCTGTCTCCCGTCCCCTTCCAGTGACCTTTCTCACGTTGTCGCAGATCAGCAGCTGCAGCAGCTTCAATGCCATGTCCCGTGCTGATTCAAAATCCACTAACGGTCTTCGTTATACGGGTGTGGGGATGTGTGTTTGCGCAAGACATGAGATGGTGCGGCCAATGGGGGTAGGTGATCTGCAGAAAGGTGAACGGTGCGTGTATTTCTTTAGAATTCCTTTCCAATCGAGCCACTTATACCTGCCAGGTACTGTAATATGGACTATATCTTACTTTCGGCCCTCTATGGGATCGTTCTCATCAACTTAATGGTCATCTATGACATTGCTTGTCAATGGAAGGTTAATTTTGCGGCTCGAATGGCTGCCTTCCCCACGGACATGCAGCTCCCCTCCTCCTCCTCACTTGACTTCGCCATACCGAAATGCCATGCCCCCGCTCACAAAACATCGTGCCAGACACCCCACTCTCTCAATCTGAAACCCGGAGTTGGCCGCACAGACGGCGAAGGCATCGAACGTGACTGGTCCGCGGTCAATCCCGCGGCTAGTAGTACTAGAGAAATGGGCTTGGGATCCCGGCACGACACCCTCGACGACCTTTTCGCACATCACAATTGGCAGAAAACTACGGGACTTGGTCAGGGTTTAAGACACAAGTACATCCTCTCCGTCGTTGAGTCCCGACGCCATAAAGCCCTACACGAAGACTTCTGTGAAACAGTCCCCTTGGACACGCAAGCTCGCTGGATCAAGATGATAACTGAGTGGGAGCGGGATCACAGCAAGCCGAACCCGTATGAAACGGTAGCCACCCGTACGTTTTTTTTTTTTTTGCTTTACCCACCACTAATTCACCATCGTCTAGATGAGACCGAGGGCGATATCAAGCGCAAGCTCCTTGCCCAGGAGTGTAAGGACACCGGCGTGGGCATGGAGGAGCGGGAGAAAACGCCTTCAGCATATCTGTCAATGGGACTGGTCCTCGAAGAATCCCAGTATGTTACTTTTATCTTTCCGCCTTTCTCTCTCACTTATTTGCAATTCAGGCGGCGTGTCGCGCTCGACGCCAAGGCACCAAACCTCACGGCGGCTCAGATGACCCGGTTGCAAGACAAACGAACACTCCTTAACCGCCAGATACGGCTCTTCCGCAGCACCCAACGTTCCCACATGCCAAACATCGACTCTTTACTCGAACGGGCCAATGGTCCTTCCACCACCCTTGCAGAGGATGCCAACCTCTGGTTGCCCTCCTGCATGGATGCCACCACCCGCGCTGCAAACTGCTCCCAAGACCTGTGCAGCAAAGAAGCCCAGTTACGAGTTGCACAATGCAATGATGCGCTCGAGCGGATTCGGCTCACGCAGCGTGCGAAGCGCCATGTCGTCGCCTACAAGAAGAAGCATGTCCCCGGGCAACGTACAGGTACCAAGGCTAATGGCGAGTTCGAGCGACTTGACCTCAAGATCAAACAGTCCACCATCAAGTACCGCCATGCGAGGAAGGCGCTCATTTCCCTTTTGGGCGTCGACGCCATCCCGGAAAGCCTCCGAGAGCTTCACGACAAAGACATTTGCGCGCCGCCAGCCTTCGAGATGGATAAGGCGAAACCGAAAAACATTCGAGAAGCAGCGTCAGCATTGGGAGAGGGATATAGGGAAGTTCCCTGGATTTGGCGGGTGCCCGGGGTGTTTTCTGCAAGTAACGACGTCTCCCTGAACGCCGGCCTTCGGATCGAGTGGGCAAAGAGCCGGGCAAGAAGCCTTCGATGGGGTGAGGAGGTATTGTTGATCAAGGAGGAGATGCGGAGGGTTCGTGTCACCCTGCAGTACAGGGTTGATTGGTGGAATGGCCTAGCAGGAGCACCCCCGGTAGCCATGGCCTTCCCGGACGCCAGACTTCAACAAGGCATCGTCGCCTACGCCCATCGCCAAGCTCTTGTAAATGAGCACCTCCGCGCTAGCTTTACCCGGATATGGGAAGCACCACCAAGCAAGCGCGCGCCGGCACCAAATGTCACGATGCCCAACACTGAGAGAGGCACCACGGACGACGATGAAGCACAGATGATAGAGCTTTTAGGAGAGGTTGGGGTTGTTGATGAAGAGGAGGATGAAGAGGATGCTGAAGTTGAGGACACTATTTGCGAGCTGCAGGAGGAATACGACGCCTACGCTGAGTACACCGACGACGCCGACGACGCCGACGACACCGATTTTTGATAAATCCTTATTATTATTATTATTATTACTATTATTATATATATATATATTTCTTTTCTTTTCCATTTTCGCTTTTTTTTGGCCATCTTAATACATTATTTCTATTTAAATGCCTAATAAATATATGATGCCCTAGAATGCCTGATTTATCCGGCTATGCTCATTTCTATTTCGGGCCAATGCCTATTTAATCCATCTGTCTTTGAAATGCAAACTATAGAAGCATGCCCTGTTTAATCTGGGCTTTTATGGCTTTATGAATGGGCCAAAGTGTCTATGCTATGTGCGGATTAATCAGTATTATTGTATCAAACCATACAGCAAGTTGTGATCGGATTGATGGGGTTCGTCT
>BEWF01001075.1:0-11516 GCA_002583695.1 Pleurotus salmoneostramineus | reverse complement strand
CTTTCCCATTGACGTTGAAACCCCAGCGTAGCCACCTTTTCCGGTGGGTAACCCATACACCGCGCTAAAAAAAAAGGTGAGTAGCTGTCACGGCGAATCTTGTCTTTAGAAGGACCAGCGTAGCTACTCACCTCCTCTACTGCGAATAGCTACTTCGACTTTCCCATCAGTGATGAAACTCCAGCACAGCTACTCGCCCACTCAAGCGAGGGTAGCTACTTCGACTTTCCCATTGACGTTGAAACACCAGCGTAGCTACTCGCCTTCTCAAGGCAGGGTAGCTACTCCGGCTTTCCTTTCACGGATGGAAGTCCATCGTAGCTATTTGGGTAGCTATCTACCTTGAGTCAGTATCTCGTCGCCGTCAGAGTAGCTGGGGAGCACTTGGTGACCGAATTCTTGGTGACTGACTTCCCAAGCAAGCAACTTCAGACACACTCAAAGGGCTCACGTCAAATCAGATGGTATACGTGAAGTTCATATTACTTTGGTAGACGTAAATATTCTATTACTGTTGGGATTCCGGCAGCACTCCATCGTTTGGAAAGCTTCCCTGCTGCTTCCACCAGAAGATCAGCTCGACGAAGGGCATATGATGCTGCGCCCTTGCTAAACTCTTCGCTACGTGTCGATATGCCTTCCCAACGCAATGATTCCGTACGATGCCATTCGAGCACCCACACCATCTCCTTTTGGAGGAGTGCCTTCTCTTCTTCCCAGCGAGTCCTTCTGGCCTTTGCGTTCAAGTACGCAACACGATAATCTGTTTTGGATGGTCAGGAAAGATATTACAGTTGGGACGCCCAAATTGAAACGACTTACATTCCTTCAAGTATGGACTTTCATTTGTGTCGTTGGATACCTGAGGACCATCTCCTTGTCTCCAGAACCAAGGAAGGACAAATGAAGATTGGCCAACACGATTTGGATGCTCTGCGTCACCCTTGACGAAGAAGTCCGTTGAACGATTGATGGGTTTCCACTTCTTGGATTGGTTTATATCGAGTTTTGCAATCGCCTCCACTGCACGGTCGAAGACATCGACGCACAAGTTTGCTTTCTCGTCGAGCGAACGAATCCCGCTCCAAGCACGTGTGGATCTCTTTTGGCTCTTGTCCCTTCTGAGCTCCTTTCGGAAACGGAGGGACTTTTCGGCCAAGACAACCCGCAGATCGAAAAGTGCATCTTCAATTTGGGCCTCTCTCATCTCCAGCTCTTTCTGAGCTAGCTGCAACAAGCCTGCAGAGGAGGAGAGACCGGATGAGGGTAAAGGGATGATCATATCTTCCGCAATGGGAACTTCGCTGGTACTAGTATCAGCTTCATCGTCATCGTCCTCGTCTGCATCGACATTGGCTGCATCGGGCTCCCCCACATTGATGTCTCCCAATTGCTTGTATAGCTTTTGTATTTGACGCTGAATACGGCTGCGCTTATCAGCAAGGTCGGTCTCTTTTCGCGTGGTTGCCATTCCACCGTCCGACTTGATGTGACGCTTCAGTGATAATCTAAATCCAACGGATTAGTCTTTACGCATCACTGCATGGCGATTACAAGCTTACTGGGCCCACTCAACCTCAAACGCGCTAGATATGAATGCCGCAGCACCTAATACCTCCTCGTTGCTGCTTAGTTCCCTCTGAGAGAGCCTCAGTCGAACCTCTCCCAACGTTTCACCTACGGTCATATTAGTCTCATCATCAAGGAATTAGACGGTGCCGACACACGTTTGGGTTCATCAACCTCGTAGATTTTCATTGCGTCCCCGCCCTCTATGTCTGCCTTTTCTGCCATTCCATCCCACTCTCTCAAGTTCTCCGTTTCAATACGCTGGCGCAGTTCCTCGTAGGCCTTATTCGTCTCCTCAAACTCCGAGCATGCTCTCTTCCACTTGTTTAACATCGCAGAACCCATGCCCAGAGATTTCTTCCTATTAACCTCCGCGATAGAATCATCCAGCACCTCTTGTCGATGAGCCTGTGTCATTGACCGTGTACAGCCAGCGACACGATTGAGAGTCGACCAGATCGTTTCAAGGACCTCGCCGTCAGTATGTGCCACCCCTTTGAGCAAGCCAAGGCTGTACTTGACGTAGCACCCATCAACATGAGCACCTAGATGGAACTTTCCTACTGCCTGACGAATGCGTACTGGAGGGGCTTCGAGATATTCCCCGGCTTCCAACCTGCTGAGCAGATGGACCCCGTATTGACACATCACATCGTAGATCAGAGTCAAAGACCCATACTGAACTTTGGACGTGTCGTGCGAGGTATAGAACTTCATCGCCTCTGATACTGCGTAGTCAATGTAGACCTGTCTACACAGCGATGAACACAACGTCAAACACAAGGAAGCTCATTATCCGACCTTTCGCCCTTTTCAAAGTCCACCACCGAATGGGGCACAATATAACCATGCCTTGCACACGCGACCGCACCAACGCCACTGATGGCAAGGTGCTCACGAATTCGTCCCACTTTGTTGACGGCCTTGTGGTTGACACACGTTGAGCGTTCTTGGCGTGAAGGTGTCGATGCCAAGTGGTTGGCGTAGGTTGAGCGAGATACCATGTACGCTCTTCCATCACGCAGTTGTACATCCGTGTGGGGGTGTTTCATCTTCAACATGTCAAATTTGAAGTTCCCGTCAATGACAAGCATAGGATTGAGCATCCATGTAGATCCCGCGTCGCTCGCTGTCCAAGTCCGTTCGTTGACATTGACACCGGGGCGTGCGCAGGCGGAACAGGTTAAAGCCATAGTTCCCTTCGAGTCAGTATCCGAGAAAAATTGTCCAGAACGTTTGCGGGCCCAGAGATCGCGGTAACAGCGAGAGATGCGATCCAGCTCCCTTTCACGATCGGGGATCTCATTGGGGAAGTACTCGTCGGACTTCCGTCGAAGGAAGGAAAAGAAAGCATTGGTCGAGCTTCGACATTCCACTAGTTGTAGATAGTGATCGTCGAGCACGTCAAAGGAGAAGCATGTTGAAGGTCGATCCTGCGTTGCAGGGAAAAGCCTGACACGGAAGAGTTGACTGTAATGATCCGTGTTCAATGCGCAGTCACAGTATTGGACATGCAAACGGTGGACACCATTGGAATGAACCACCAGCAGACTGGCGACGCCTGCGCGAATCAAGCAGTATCAGTAAAGCTGGACCACTCATGCCCATGAGGATGCTCACCGGAATTCGATGAACTCGGTTCTCCACTCTCAAAGACGGCGGGACACGGTTTGCCTGAGTGTCCGAGATGTAGCAGGAAACCGGTTTCTTGTAACGTCCGGGGTACAAATCCTCGATCAGTCCACTCATGAAGGTGATGGAAGGGCAGACACTGGTGGACGTTGTGGCAGCAGCTACGACAGTAAAGTGGGATACCGAAGCATTCTAGACATCGATAAAACGGCCCATCCTCCGTTGAACACTGACTGCAAACCTCCGGAAGCGAAGGTGCATCCATGTCCATTAATGCTTTGAAGTCAGATGCCCTTCGGTGCGCTGTCCAGTCGAGAATATACTGATGTGGGGTCTACGGGGAGCGATGACTATGAGTCGTGATTTCTGTGAGCAACGCAACCACTCACCTTCCCGCGTAGATGAAATGCTTCTAGGAGGTCCTCTCCAAGGGGACCTTCTTCATACGGGAATATCTCTGGGAAATCTCCGTGCTGATGGCTTGTAGACGTCGTGGAATTGTCGCAAGGTTTCTTGGGACTTGGTGCGACTTTGATGACTTGGTATGTCTTCTCTCTACGACGTTTACCATTTTTTTGTTCTTTCCAATGGTACTCAGCCAATCGCACTTCGTTTTTGGCAGGGAGCCTAAGGTCCTTTCTATTGAATGGATCAGACCGAGTCATCACGATGGGGGGGTAGGGGAACTATGAGTGATGGCCAGGACACTACCGAACCCCCAAAATGTGCCTGCATCTCCTCGCGCATGTAAAACGCGTATCCCAACCGATCACTGATCTTCCAATCCACCGAATGACTCAGCATTCTCCCTGAAAAAGCGACTAGGGTACCTGACGAATACTTCAGAGTTGCGCCGAGACTGTCCAAGTGGAGCTGTACGTCGTTACAGCCAAAGTTCGTAAGCATGTCATATTGCTTGAGAGGACTGTGGACGTCCAAATGGCTTTCGCTGCTTCGGTTCGCGATTACTGTGAGCGCACTGAAAACACTCTTCCAGTGCTGTGACCAGTGCTTCACCAAGCCACTTCCATCCTTCTGTGCGTACTGCTTTGCTCGGATACCGGCTTCGTATGACCTCGGGTGCAGGACGCCGAGTATCACATTCACCAAGGTGAACAAGTGGGCTGATTCCGCAAGCCAAGTCTTGGCCAGAGGAGAGTTAGCCGGTTTGTTCATGGGTTTGTACAGGGACGTCGACGTCTCAGGAGTTGACTCGGTCTAGATGTACCAAGTCAGGAAGAGATCTTGTGCACGTCAGAGACAACATACCCTCTCAAACCCTGACATCCGCCAGCCATATGAAAAGTTCTGAACGCCGATTGGGTGTGTATCCTGACGTGGTGTCTTGCAATTCGACGGGTTGGTTCGCCAGCTTTTTTCACCTTTCTTCCCCTTTGTGGCATGCTCTAGAAACGGACCAATGGTTTTCACCGACGCCATTGTATTCTCCTTGGTAGGATTTGAGGAGGCGGACCAAACAACAACTACTGGAGTCAACTCACTTGCACGTTCCACGGGATGACCTTGGGTAAGTAGACTAATATGGGGACATTGTCGTCGGTTACAATAACCGTTGGCTCATTGATGTGACCCAGAAAAGTCCCTTCCAATTTCCTCTTTCGCACAGAAGGGTTACACAGCTGGGTGCTGGTTATCGCGATGCGAACTGAACCATGTTTGAATCCCTGATTAATTTCATATGCAAAGCACGAACCTTGGTTTCGATATGCCGCACTAATGATGTCTGCCAACGCATGGAGATTGATACGCCGCCATGTCTCAGGGATGCTGCGTGTAATGAGATCGAAATGGGTTGGCTCAAGGGAACACCAGGACTCACGTTGTGCCAGATTCTATTCGTTCGCGAATCAAGGCTGGGATGTCTTCTTCAACGAAATACGAATGAGGATTGTCTACGTTTGAAAGATTCTTCCTGAGCGAGTAGTGAGGTTCAGAACTCTTCTTCTTTGATTTCTTCAGCTGACGCCACTCTGATTTCGTGCGAGGCATGTGGTGGTTGAAAAAAAAAGCAGCCCTGATCATTCTCACGATCAGAAAGGTAAAAGGCAGAATGACGTGTAGAGAATGACGTGAGCAACAACAAAAAAGGATACTCTAAGTAACCCGACTAGATCGAACGTGTCTTATCTAAGAACCAATACCCATCCGATGCGCCTCGCATTCCAACCCTTCCAGCAGGGATCTTGTGGGACCCCACCCAATTACAACCACCATTGCCATTCTTACTGGTTTTACCCTTGGATGGCGCCTTCTTCTTGTCGCCATGGTAAGGCGGGAGGTTGGATCCGCATTGGAATTGCACGAGTTTATTGCGGTCCTCTCGAGTGGTGAGGGTCCGGATGGCGCGGCACCGGGGACACCAAGCCGGCTTTGGGAACCCATATGGCTTCTTGTCGTAGTCGGCAAAGAAGTAATGGTGCCTGATGACAGCCTCGATGGACTGCGGATCAGATGGACGTTCCATCAGATAGACGTCGTTGGCTGCTCCGAGCCGACCTGTTCCTGCCAAGGCTCTGACCATGCACTCCCGAGGAAGTTCGCGCTCGATGTATACCAGACGAAGGTAGTCTGAGGCCAGCGGTGCGACAAAGTATGGCTGGACCGACTTGGAAAATGAGAGAACATGGTCAAAGGTTTCGCTGGTAAAGGAGGAATGAGAAAAGACGTCATGACCATACATGAAAGACGTACCTGAGAATATGGCTTCGCATCCACTCATAAGCATCCCGACGGTCAGCTCCGGAGCAGACCAAATAGAATAAAGTCGAGCGAGCGACCTGACCCAATGCTTTAACGAGCTTGTCAGGAAAAGCACGGTTCAAGACCTAAACACGGTTATCGAAAGAAGCGGGATCTAAGGCACATTCATGCTTACCGCGACAGCATCTAGGCTGGCTGGTACCGTTTTACCCTCTACAACGCTATGACCGAAATGAAGTCGGCCTTCAGGCGTGCTATGGGTCGTGAAAAACACGATTGCATTCTGGTACCTATGCAATGATCAAGAACGCTGTTCACGTCATAGAAGAACGATACGCACTTGGGTAAATCATTGACCAACGCCTGAACGGACTTGTCATATTTGGTTGATTTGGAGACATGATCGAAATTGAAACGCAATGACACGGAGGCCAAAGTAACACCGCTGCGTGAGTAGTACTCCGCGTTGCGCTGATACGCGAGCGTCATGGGTTCCTCCAAGTCCTTGCAGTCTTCAACCGTGATCCCAATCAAGATGGTGTTGACGGGTAATACAGGACGAAGAAAGCGAACCGATGTCTGCGAGACATCGAGTAAGGCATCGCATGGAAGCTGAGAGACTATATCGTAGAACCCCTGTGGGAGATGTTAATACGAAGTAATCATTGCGTGTAAAAGATGAAACCCTACAATATATGGCGTAGTGGTCTTCGCCAGGGAGTCGTCGAGCAGATGACACCGTAGGCACTTGAAGCGTAATTGGGCAATATCCGTCCCGTTCTTGAGAACAACACACGTTCGGTCATAGATGAGCCCAACTCCGTTGTCCGTGTCCTCGATGCGGAAGCATAGCGCCACATTGCACGTGGAGCAAGGCACCAGGTCGCCGCCGTTATGGCAGCCATGACACAACTGAAGAGACAGAAGATGATCAATGAAATGATGATGGCAGAGAGACGGAGTACGACTCACACTTCCTCTCGGATCCACATTTGGGGATTCCAATACCTGGGCGTCCAACACGGCTTGTGCGGCGCGGGTGGTCTATAGTAGAATACAGGGTGAACCTGGCAGGAGATGGAAAGTTGAGTTTATACTCACTCGACCTTTCGCAGGAGCCGTGGAATCCTCCGTTGCACCATCACTTTCCACGGAAGAAGCCTTGGACTTCACGGCTTTGGCTTTGACGCTCTGTTGCTTGGCGTTCTTTTTCGCAGCATTCTTCGCAGCCTCTTGACGCGGGGCCATCTCCTTTCTCTCAGCAGGAGCGCCTGTTGTCTTCTTAGCTGACTGGGTGGTGCGAGGCATGGATGTGAGAGTCGATGGAAGATGTAGTGAACAGCTCAAGGTCAGCGCCACGCGCCTTTCAAAACGAACATGGTCACGTGACTTTTTTTTGGGGCAAAAAGTTAGGAGACGTCGGGGACGAGCCCCTGAACGAAATTAACACATAAGCTAATACTAACAGACACGAAAGCTAATACTACATGCAGGTATTGACTGACAAGGAGGTAACTACGTATGTAAGCCTAAGTTCGTCCACCTTTAACATCCTAGAACAAACTTCGTGAGCAAGGGAAAGACGACGAAGAGGGGAGGCATTACTCACATCATAACACCATATTGCGGTGTCGGTGACACCTAAGGAGACAACTGAGCATGCGAGAGAGGATGGGGCGACGTACGTAGTCTCCAAGGAGGCGGGTTTTGACGGTAAAGGGGACATGGAAGTAGTTGGGGAAAAATGTGAGCGCCGGTGGTTCTAAAGACAAATTACTTACCTGAGAATCAAGGACATGTTGAGGGAACGCTACATGAAGAGTTATCAGCCACAGCTTACAAGGCAAGGGAAGGAACCTCTTAGCCGTGCCACACAAGTGTTAGAGTAATCTGGAGAGGATAAATTCAGACATGGTCAAAACCTAGAGGGCAGAAACCTACCTCTAATTCCAAAATGGGGACGTTGATGAGACGACAAACAACATATACTAGCGAGCCATACCCAAAGACCGATGACGGGGACAAGGCAGTAGGCGTCCTACATGGCACCCAGAGCCGCCCTGCAACCTATGCGTGCAGGTAGGAGTCGGACGCCAAGGTGCGTACGAGTCCGGAGAACAAGCCTAAATGCGAGTTCACACAGGCAAGGTGGCTAAATCCACCTCGGCTGTGGTTGAGACGCGTAGATACGCGTCTCAGTGGGCGAGGTAGCTAGTCCTAACCTCGACCACCGGTGCTAGGCAAAATACGTTTGGTACTTCGGCTAACCGTGGCCCACCAATCACCGCCTCGCGAAGAAAAAGGAAGGAAAAAAGGAAGGAAAAAAAAGGAAGAGAAAACCGAGACCAAGTAATGCGGAACAAAATTTCAACAACAAAAAAAGGCGAGAGGGTGGTGGTGGGCAAAGAAGAAGGGAGGCGCGCGGGTGGTTCGGTATATAAGGCTCGGAGATTCAAACTCTGTTGATGTCTCACGCCCACGTTTTTGTTTCCCACGCCACCAGCGTTTCGATGAGCCGATGTGGTGCCATCTGTCTTCCCCTCATCCATCCACCCACCTTTCTAAGGTGAGTGATGTGATGCTTGAATACCACCTGCCGCATTCCCTCCTAATGACATCTTCTTATTCTAGCACTGATACAGACATGGCCCCCGTATGCACCCCCGAGTCCACGGCTCGCCTGGTCCTCCCTGGAGAGTGGGTGACATTTGTCCAGACGCAATCACCCAATGGGGAAATCCCCGATAGGACTCTGGAGGTGATGTTTTTCACATCGCTCGCGCCCCTCATGCAGGCAGTGATCATTGAGACTGCCAAGATGAGGGACATGCAGTCGAAGTGGCGACGTCTTCAGGTGCGTAACGTCACAAACCAAGTGGCTCATTCTCAACTGAACCGATCATTATTTTTTATTTCACCTGCAGGAACGTCACCCTCCATCGTAATCTCTCGCCATACTTACATTTTTTTGTTTAAAATGAATTTTCAACGGTTAAAAAAATATTCGCATCATGTCGTGGTATAAAAAGTGCGAGAGAACCTTTGAGCATTCTAACGCGTACATCACTCTGTCTAAATTTTGGTGCGTCGTCTGACTTTGGTCCGCAGATGATAAGGCTAATGACCCGATAGATTATGGCTAACCAGGAGGCAATTTCGCGACAGAAGGTCACCCTTGCTGTTGACTTAGACCCCGATTCCTGGCGCGAATTCCGGGAAGCCCACGAGAGCTCAGATTTGCCTCTCCAGGATCTTAAGCAGGCATTCTTCGACAGTCTGTCTGCGAAAGAGCAAGATGGTTATTATCAGATGGCGTATTGTTGGGTATCAGCATTGGAGTTTCGGAAGCGTGAGGCGGAATGGCGTGCGTACGAAGATAAATGTATCCGAGAAAGGTATAAACGTCACCAGGAGATGAAATCGAAGGTTTTTATTTTATTTTATTTTTATCCAATGCATTGTCACTCATGATTGATTTTCAGGATAACGTCTAGGTCACTTCGGCCGGCTGGACAGCCTGAAGACCCTGGTGGATCGAGATACACAACCTTGATATATCAGACGCCGTAATAGCTAGCCTGAGTTTTCCTTCCCAATCCCATCTTTTGTCGTACGCTGCACTACCTTCGTGAAATCCTTCCTCCTTCATCACTGTCCCGATGGTTGCCAAGTCTACGTCTACCTCTTCGACGCAAGAGAAAGAATCTCCCCATGCATGGGTGACTCCAGAGGTCGCAGCGATCCTGCAAAAGTACCAAACACCTTACAGTCAGCAAACCAGCGGAATGGCGAAGATGGCTATCGCAGCGCAGTCCGCAGCAGAGTTACGTTCCTCTGGACTGCCCGCAGTTCAGAATGGGGACCTCGAGACGGTATTCACATCTACTCTATATCTTTTGTGCGTGGTTGACGTATTCTCTTTTTTCAGCTGTGCTTTTCCTGGTTGAACGACAACCCCCCCTCCGTCGGGATTGACGGAAGCTCGACGACATACCAAGGAGTTGACTTGCAGAAGGCTCCTGTCGGCCGGACCACACGATGGTCTGAAGTCACCGTATTCAACAGGCTCGACAAGGAACTGTACGCCGAGCTCCTCGCCGAAGCCAAGGAGGCGTTTCCTCTAAAGCAACAATTCGGTCAACGGATGAAGAAGTTGGATGAGCTCATGGCCGCGAGGTGCAAGCCGGAGCAGAGGAAGCTGTATCAGGACACTGCTGCCGACTGGAACGCCAATGGTGTTTCTGAGGAGGACAAATTTTTGTAAGTGTTCGATTACCCTCCAGATCGTCATGACACCCATGATGTCTGCACAGTGTGACCAAACCCGGGGATTTGAAGGATCGATACAAGAACTACGCGAGCAGAGCGACGAATAAGCTACGCGTCTCCATCTTGACGCTGATCGGTTTCCCCTTGCAGTCCTACAAAGCGGGAAAGAAATACGAGGTCACCGCGTAAGTGACTGTTTACTATGCTGTCCCACCTTTCTAAACCCGGGAAAATTCATTTAGGGTTGATCCTGATGGCATTGTCGGACGTATGGATGGCAATACTCAAGGAACCTTTCTCCAAGCCTTTGAGGAGGTAATCCAACGGATGTACGACTCAGGTGAGCAATAACCTTCTCTGCTCTGACTGCGATTATTGATCGACCCTTGTAGACGGTCTGAAAACAGTCCCTGCCGACGAGGAGGAGGAAGAGGACCCCACATGGGCGAAGCTCATAGAGGAGAAGGGTAAACCGCCTCGTTTGTCAGAGGAACCTATACCAAGCAACCCACCTTCAATACCGTTGCGTAACCTGGCTCGCACATACATCAATCAAACATGGCGTACGTCATTTCCCAGTGAAACCTTTACACATTTAATCGTACTACCAGGTTACGAACACAAAACCGCCGCCAGTGCTCCCTATACATCGTTCCTCAATAAACCCAAGGAGTACCTTCTCGACAAGTACCGAGTATGGGACGAGTTCGAGGAGGAGTACTGGGCGCTCCGGGATCCCAGTAGCTTGAAGACTAATTTGCTGCTCAAGTGGATGAAGCATTGGAAGAGACTCCAGGACACAGAGGGTGTTGGTTTGAGTTTCATTACAGCGAAGCGTCCTATCGTTGCGCCCGTGCTGGACGAGGGGAAGGGGAAAGAGACGTCCAAGGGGAAAGACATGGAGTATAAGGAGGTTGACTCTGACGACCCACGGGACGACACTATCTTTGACGACGAGCGCGACGATATGGACATCGACTTCCCCGACATCCCGCCCTCGGCCAACGACACAGGTGCCCTCGTGAAAAAGCGAGGGCCTCCGGCAAAGTCAACAACCGAGAGACCGGACGCGTCCCATGCCAAGCGACCGAAGGTCGTTGCACAAGGTGCCCCTGCTGGGGTTGAACCCACGCCCGAAGCTTGATTCGAATACCTTTCGACCCTTTTGAAAGAGCCGACCAGCACCTTCAGTGATCTACTTGGTCTCCTGGCCAAATGCTCCTCGCTGGTAAGTTGAATACATGTTATTCTGGAATTCCCTGACTAATACCTTTGCTTCTAGTATGATGGCTCGTTTGAGCAGCTACCGGGATGCCCAGACTTTG